>JAMPIV010016284.1:0-88224 GCA_024509875.1 Oreohelix idahoensis
GTTTCCTCCATCTCCATTTATTCTCAGGGCATCAGACCGCTTCGACCCTGTTCGGTATTGGTGGCCTCCTTGCATGCAAGCAACGAGTAGATGGAATGCTTATCAGTGGATGTCATTGTGTCGAGGGATAGCTCACAAAAGACAGGAGAACCCAACCAGGATATCACATCAATTCATATCTGTGGTGATATAAGGCGCGATCAGCTTCTCGCGATCACATATTCTGGGCTGTCACAGTAAGCCTTCAGCGCAGTTAGACTTTATTAGGTTTCTCGTTTCACAGTGTCATTGAGACAGACCAGAGTAAGGGCCCTGACCCTTGTTCACTGCGGTTCCCTTCAAAAGACCACCAGGACAAGGTTGCAAGAAAGGCGCGGCGAGTCGCACGTTATGCGGGAGATTATTTGGCAAATATCCATGGTTAGCGTATGATCATCGATTCGAACGGGTGACTTGACGTGGGCAAGTCCGATATGTGCTTGCAAGATGTTCTGTCGGTGTATGTAACACAGTGACTGCAGACACTGACCGCGATTACTCAAGGTATCCATGGACGCATAATTGCTGCAGGAGGTGGACCCCATTGACAAAGGTACACTGAGGTGAGTATGTCTACGAGATACCGGCTCGATAACTTAAAAACGCAGAGACCTATCCTTGCACAATATCCAATAGAACTGGATTACATGTTAGCAGGTCATCGTTACTCAAGAGAAACTGAGCAATCTAAGTATCATTTGGAAGACAAGATACGAGACGTTTTGTAGTGGATACACCTTTCAAATCGTTTCACACACTACATTCATAAGTTTCCACTGAAACAGTACATCAAGATCATCTCGATTTCCAGCGGACCAGTCATGACGTCATGCCCGGTAAAGGATCACGTTAATAATCAAATAACATACATATCTAAAGTAAACAGTATGTAAGGGCTCTTTGTCAGTTTCTTAATGGCAAATCCTTCACCACAAAATGACTGGGATGTTTTTGAACTTTAAAAAGAATCATATTTGTTCGACTAATTCCAGCAATAGAACTTCAAAATAGGTTTGGGGCTCAGCAGACTGTGACACTCAAGAATGGCAGTACATTTATGAAAAGACAATCTCACATCAAGAAACAATGCAGGATTCGCATACGCCTATTGGAGTACATGGGGTTCATCGTCATTTGAACATTCTTTTTTGTTATTACTTAAACCAGTTATGTGGATCTCTCTAAAGTGCTAAAATTACAAATAGTAAAGCTTTCACACTAATGAAAGACAGAACGAACCTATCATTGAAGTGACATACTCAGTAACTATAGTTAATTAGATTTTGACACAATGCCACAATGATTAACCAGAACTGGCACTACAGACACACACTCTACATCATGTGGAAACATTTACAATTTTAACGTATTTATTATTATAACTTACTTATTACTATTTAATTAGTTAGATCTTTCTTTTCATTCATCTTATTTTAATTAAATGCATTCTCTGATATTTTCATTTTCCTAAATTTTACTTCTGTCAACAGTTTTAATTATCATATTTCTTCATCATTTTTCATTGAATTTTTTTTCTCATTTTTCCATGATTATGCTGACTACATTCCATTTTAGACTGTTGCTCTGGTGTATGACATAGACTGGATGGTACGATTAACTTCTTCGCATTTTCTAAAAAATGGCTCTTCCTTATATGGGAAAACTTTCAGTTTTCGCTGGGCGAGGGAGGGTTAAAAGTGTTACCTCTTACACTTTTGCTCACAAGGCTTGTAATTCATCGCTCTGTGCGCATACGATTAGCAGAGACACAGTACGTAATGATACGCTTCGAGTGTAAAAGCGTCCGGGTGCGAGTTTGTGGAATGTGTGTGACACAGGTATTTAGTGTATGACGTGGACAAGGGTCTAGCTGCGTGGGGGAACGAAGGTGGATCGTTAGCTAGGGGCAGATAGAGTTTGGCTTGTGCTGGTTTTTTCGAAGTGTTACGAATATTTTATTTGAGAGCGACCATGACCAGTGTTTTTATTGTTATAAAATATTTCAGAGTCAGGATAAAAATTTGACTCACAATTCATTATGAATGATGCCTGATTGTATGTGGCTTAAGGAGATGGACATAGTAAGTGATTTGAATAGAATACGGATTTGTAAAGTATGAAGGCGTCGTAGACGATACATAGACATTTCTGACTTTAAACCGGCACAACGTCATTATTGCTTTATGTTCTGCTACTGAACACATTTGTATTACTGATTGTAAACGTCCGTATCATCTTTATGCAGCTCAAAAAGAAGTGAAGTACAACTTATTTTTGTATTGTGACATATTAAATGTGATAAACGTACAAACAAAGCTGTTGATACAAGAATTATACCAAGTATGGCCATTCCTTAACGTTTACTGTTTAGACTGTTTGTCTCATTATGTAATCCAAAATACCTTACAAGACCAGATGCAGCACATTAATAATACTCGTTACCCAATAGCCTTCAATAAAGTATAAGGTAACAATATGCATAAGGTTATAATACAGTTTTATTAAAAAGCAGATCTCCCAGACATTACTCTCAGTTGGGCAGAAAATTGAAAGGCATAACCTTGGAGTTACTTTTGATCGAGGGCTATCATACAAGTACAATGTTGATCACATCACACAGAAAAATGCAAGTGAGGCCTGGCATCCTTAAAAACAATGGCCGCAGAAATAACAACTGGAGCAGAGACTACTGTTTCTTCTATAAATCACATCATCTGGTCATGTCCAGTAGCCGAGTATGACCAGGGAATACTCACGCTATCGAGTATTTCGCAATGTGAACGACTGGAACGCATTCAAAATGAAGGGATAATACGTTTAGTCTTATTGGGCTGTAATCGCGAGAAACCCCCACTGTGACGATGCGGTAACATACTTGGATTGCGGTCGATTAAATCCAGATAAGCGAGGCATCAGGTAAAAGCCTATATGCGAGTCAACCACAGACAAAAGCACCTCCCTACATAAGAACATAACTGACAATCAAAGGGAGCAAGAATAAAGAGGGGGATTGATAGGAGCCGGGGGGGGGTCCGATTTTGGGAACGGTGGGAAAAAACTCCAACCTAAATGTATGTTTGTGTTTAATGTGATCAAAGAGTAGAATAATGTTTATTATCTTTTCTGTGACAGGTTTGACTGGTGACTTTTCTTCTTCTCCTGTTGTATGTTGTCCTGTCTCAGGGCAATGTCTTATAGTTGACATGTCTTAAGTCTATTTATAGATCCATATACGATGGTATGGGAGTATCATCTCTTTTATCACTTCCGTTTTGGGCGAAACGCCTTGGTCTGGTTTGCCCTCCGATCTGGTCCAAATGCTCTTTGGGCATGGGCGGGTTCTTGCGGCAAAGGCCGAGAGAAACTGATTCAGAGAGTGTACCTGAAGGGCTTAGAACGGATGTAACCGATCCGTAGATTTCCTTCACTCTGCCAAGTTTTCGACAGGTATTGGAAATTTCTGGGAATGAACATGTTTTGTCATTCTTTCCGTCCCCTGAAGTGTATTATTTATGCCAGTAATTGGCTGTGTTTGGTGGTTTACCTTAGAGTGAAAGGGAATTTCTTTAAAGAAGGTAACTGAAAACTTTAATCGATCTTCTCGTCCGCTTAGATTCTTACAGGTACATTTATTAGCTTAATGGCGACATAGTGCGCGAAGCTTCACAAGGGGGAGTTACTTATAACTGTACTCCAGTATGGCTTCGATATTTGATAGACTAGGTCCACAGTTGAACCTTGATACATACAAATAAGCCTAAAGAACTCATCTTTATGGATCCGCAATGTAGGCGGAAATATGGTTTGGGGCCAGAAAATATATTTAAATCTCACAGAAGCTTGTGGTAAACTGAGAGTGACCTGATTTAATTCGAGGCCCTCGACCCATGCGGCCTGTATTTCGTTGTACCATCATAGTTGGGTCCCGTTTTTACTGCCCAATATTCATCACACATAATGAAGTATCTGGCGATGTGAAAGCCGAGTCCTGAAGTCTTTTTGCTAATTGTAGGACAATGGCATTGACTTTGTTTAAAATAGAACTGATATCGCCCCGTAACTAAGCAAGATTTTTGCTAGGGCTTACCTGACGGGGCTCAGTCAGGGATTAGAGCTATTGCATACAATAGTAAACATTGGTCAAGACATTGTTTTACATGACTGGGATCTGTGCTTGCCTGCAGCTGACCCTTCTGTAACTAACACATAGTTAAGTACACCACGATCATATAAACTAGTTGACAAGTTTCGTACCCCATTCATCCAACGTAATTATCGTCATGAATCAATATTGTAAACGTCAGCAGGCATTCCCTACACTTAACAGACTCTACTTGTGGTTGGAGTGAGTTTAATGTGGACTCGTCCAACGAGCCTAACCACCCCCCAATACGAGCCCTTCAACGTAGTTATCAAGAACACTGTTTAATTAACTCAACATACATATACACAATCAACCACATAGTAAATACAAGTTCTATCATGTCAGAATCTCACATGAGAATACTTGACATGATGTATGTGTCCCTACTATTACCCTGGCGGAAAAAAACCTCACGCTACTGACCACCTAAATTTTCTCGCTACAACTTGGTACACTGTCCACCCCAATGGACAACACGACACGCTCAACGTACCTAACATTCATACAAAACACATCAAAACCAGTACGTTTACCATCTGATGGCATATTACACGTGAACAAAACCGTATATACATCTCCAGTCAAACAGACTTATTTAACAGGGATGTCGTGGATGGCGCAGGCGGAGTCAATTATTCGAACAGGTCACCACAAGTGTATAAACATAATTCAAGGGGGAAGAGTGGAGTAAGTTCATGTGAGAAACTTATCGGCCTAAACCAACAGGTTCATACTTCATCCTTGGCAGAGAATTGCACGAGCTTGGATCCACTGGGAAAACAAGCTGGGAAATTGATTCAACTAAATATATGATAAACGCCGGGGATGAATGGCATGGATTCGTGTAGTCCGTGGTGAAGAAAATCATGGATGGAGCTTTCTCGGTCTAGAGTTTAAGGGCAGGACATAGAGGGGCTTTTATTTCTTACATGACAACAACCTCACAACATGAGAATGAGGTAAGGCAGCTACTGCGGCTTTAAGGTGGTTGTCTGATAACTTCATTAACAAGGGCTGTTTTTGTGTCAGACTCTCAATCCATGCTTCGGAAGATCCTAAATGGATGGCTACTGCGTGAATGGAAACCCTCCATAGAAGCCTCGAATCTTCAAGAACTGGTGTGGACCTACTGTCCTGGTCATGCAGTGGTACGCGGCTATGAAAGAGCTGATTGACTAGCTTCAAAAGCACCCAAAGTGGGTGCATTGGATGTGAACAAGGGAGAGATACTGAGGACAGTTAATGGTCGCCTATTAGAGATTAGAGAATGACACTGCGATCGATGAGAATTGCATCCGGCGCGTATATACAACCAGTGCGCAACAGGAAACAATTAGCATTCATACCCTTCAATATTTGCTGAGGGAGACTGAGCACTTAAGGGTTTTACCCGGAGTGCAATGATGTCGATTCTGAATAACAATAAACAATATACAGTTTATATACATAAGGTTATGTACAGGTTTATATACAGCTTATATACATACGTTTATATACAAAAACTTATGTATAAAACGGTTACATACAGCTTATTATACATTACGTTTATACACAGCTTACTGTACAAACGGCTATATACAGCTTATATACACAAGGTTACAAACAGCTTTATGTACAAAAGGTGAAGCCTAAATACAGTTTATATACATACCTGTTATATACAGTTTACACAATGTAAAGCTCATATACAGTTTAATGTGAAGCTTTTATACAGTTTATACTCGTACAATGTGAAGTTTATATACAGTTTATACAAATTGAAGCCTATATACAGTTTATACAATGTGAAGCTTTAATACAGTTTATACAAAGTGAAGCTTATATAAAGTTCATACAATGTGAAGCCTATATACAGTTTATACAATGTGAAGCTTTTATACAGTTTATACAATGTATAAACTAATACAGATGAAAAAAACCTATGGCAAGGCACGACCAAAGAAACAAAGTTACAACTGATCAGAGCATGTATATTCCCAGTAGCAACATACGGCTGCGAGACTTGGACACTCAATAAAACAGTTGCAAAAAGGTTACATCATTCGAAATGAAATGCTACAGAAGGATGTTGAGAATACCCTGGACAGAAAAAAAGACCAACAGAGAAGTACTTCACTCACTAAACGTTGAGGAAAATTGGCTCCTAAATACCATCGCAATAAGGAAGCTGAAAATTTTCGGTCATATAAAAAGACATTGTAAAGTTTCTTTTCTTCTTTCCACTCTGTAAAGTGTCAGTCGGTGTGCTCTGTAAGGAAGAGTGGTGTGTTGTTGAGATCAGGCATGCTCCAGTCTACCCAGCTGTAAATGGGTAACTCACCCTAGTCCTGAGTTAGGGAAGGCAAAGGCTCCAGGGGAAGCAGGCCCTAAACTTGGTCACTCCAACCGACGCAGGATGGTGTATGTATGAAGTAGAAGTGTAGAGTGTGATTACCGCGAATGGTGTACTGTTCGTGTGCTGACCAATATAACCACTCATACACTTGTGTCTACAAGGCACCAATGCAGACTGCTGGAATCTTTGTTTACTCAATTTATTCAGACGTACACACTGGGACATACGAGTACATCATGGTATGTTGACATATCAATTTGTAGGTATACATAGCAGATCTGAAGTCATGACACATTCAGAAATAATGGGCAGTACATCAAAAGTTCAATGTCATGATATATTAAGGCCGCATCCCCCTATCTGACTAAACGCGTCAGTGAAGGCAGATCGCTAAATAACTAAAGTTACTTGACGTCCATAGTTTGTAGTATATATTATGAAACCACGAAAGGGGGGGGGGGTTTCTAGCAAGATTGAGATCTCCCTGTCACTGTCCGATAATAGGATAAATAATCTGTTCTCTTGGCAGTGATCAAAACATATGATGACCGAAATCTAACATGGCCGCCTCCCTGAGTTGTCGTTCACTCATTCATAGGAAGGAGAATATAAGCCAGAGTTAATTTATAATGGGTATATAAATGATTTCATAAATGTTCCCATACAGCTCTACGGTGATCAGGTTAATTCACGTAGCCATAACCGCTGTAGGAAAGTCTGTCATCTTTGTCGATACAAAACACGACCCTAGCGATACGAAGCACAATGTTCCATCTAGGTCGAATCGACATGAGATCATCAAAATAGGGTCTGGCAATACATGGAGTCCGAATTATACACTGTACCGTACCTTAGGAGAGTCTCTAACATAAACTATAGTAGAGATACCATCTCCTTTAGAAGAAAACCACTTCATGAATCATATTTCCTTAAGAATCTACCAGCCCTTTGAAAAGTGCGTACCCGCCATTATCACGGTACATCGGAACTCATCACGACTTGTCAAGACAACTCATACTTCCGCTAGACCGGAATAACAAGAATCTAGTCCCTCCTACCCATCCAAAATATACAATATAGGACTGATTCTACTTGTACTAATAATATGTAATACATATGAATTCAGGCCATAAACACAATAAGCAAATTAATATATTTTCTGGCCCTAAAAAATAAGTACAAACGTAAGCGCAATATCCTTGCGCCGGATCAATATCCAGAACGATTACTCCTATAATCAAAAGTGTGAATCAAACATGGATTCTCTCGCTTTTACCATAGACAGCATTTTCATACACAAATGAATGAATGACTATATTTTTCCCATATTAAATAGCCATATCGATTTTTGTAATATGTGCGTCAAAATATGCACGCAACAGACATAATAGTCTGGAAAAAAACAGTGATAGAAGGCATGGTCCCTGGAAAAAGGGGAAGGGGTCGACCTAGGCGACGGTGGACCCAGGACATCACAGAGAGTCTGAACTTGTCTTTGGCTGATGCGGGCCGACTTGCCCAGAATCGTTATGCGTTCAGAGCAGCTGTAATGGAGACAACGTTCTGGAAAGAATACGTCACATGATGATGATGATACAGTGTGAAGCTTTTATACAGTTTATTCAATGTGAAGCTTATATACAGTTTATACAATGTGAAGCTTTTATACGTTTTATACAAAGTGAAGCTTATATACAGTTTATACAAAGTGAAATGGGAGCCGCGCTGGTGTAATGGCTTCGGCGTTGTACTGGCGACCAGGTGTTCATGGTTCAAACCCGGGCGTCGGCGTTTGAAGAAATGTTTACGGCCGGAAATTTGACTGAATAGCCTGAACGCTCCTGTGATAAACCCTCTGTGGATGGGAAGGAGCGAAGCTCCTGACCGGGTTGGAAGGAAAGTCCTCAGGTATCCCCAGCCTCGCAATGGCTGTGTCATTGGGCCGAAGGGCTGAAAGCCCAAGTGCCGCTGGTTAAAAAAAAAAAAAAAAAAAATACAAAGTGAAGCTTATATACTCGTACAGTTTATACAAAGTGAAGCTTGAGCTTATATACAGTTTATACAATGTGAAGCTTATATACAGTTATACAAAGTGAAGCTGTTATACAGTTTATACAATATGAACCTTACATACAGTTTATACAATGCGAAGCTTATATACAGTTTATACAAAGTGAAGCTTACATGCAGTTTATACAAAGTGAAGCTGTTATACAGTTTATACAATGTGAAGCTTATGTATAGTTTATACAAAGTGAAGCTTGCATACAGTTTATACAATGTTGTGGTGGGTTTAGATGTTAAGAAGAATGGTGTGCATATAGTTGTACTTGAGTGAGATCAACTGTGAAGGTCTCTGAGGTAAACAATGGATAGCTGTGTTACAGAGTACCTTTCTTGTTACCACCCTACGATCTCACTCTAAGTTATATTTTTATTGGCTAGCGTGACTGAAAGCTACATAAAGTGTCTAGGGTATTGTAAGAGTGTTGTTGAAGAATCTCAATACAAAAACATATACAAACATATACTAAATACTATGATAAACTCAACTAACTCCAGCTGTTAAATTTTATATTTAAAATTTCTTTTGCTAAACTTTATTGGTCCTGAGCCTAAAGTTGTTTTGGTCAGGACTACAGTTCAATGAGAATCAATTTAGATGGATAGATATATTTACAAATATATATAAAGATATTTACATACAACAGACAATATGTCCATAGTACATTGTTACAAATTTTCAAGTTGATGTTAATCACTCTATTTAACTACTGGTACTGAGAGGCAGGGTGGGGATTTACATCATCCCACCGTTCTATTGTTTCACTAGAATTGTTTATGTTAGTCTTTTGGAGGAACGTTTTTGCCTATACAGGAGATTTTTCTTTAGTCGTGATAAGTTGTCCCAGGCCAGATATTGCACTTATCTGGATCCTGGAATCACAGCAGTTGTAGTTGGTTTGGCCAAACACTTCAGTCTCCTCTGGTCTTGAACTTCTTTAATACCAACAGGTACCAGAGACTCTTAGAAATCGTGTTGAGTTTCTCTATCATCGAGTACCAGCACCAGACAAGTGCCAGCAGGAACCCCTGTCGATGCAAGTTATGGCTCTGTCTTAATATCAAACTAATTCCTCCTAATTTACATGTAAACATACATTCAATACAAAAGAACATGGTCAGCTCTCTCTGACAACCCTGCTTCTCCACTTTAGTTTGATGGAACAATTCGTACCAGTTTTCTTTTCTCTTCCCTAATGGAGGCTACGCCTCTGTCATTCCTGCAGTAATCTTTTCCATGCAATAAGATAGGTGTAATGTTCCTGTATGGCCATCATATATATAGTCCTGTAGTTTTAAACTTCTTAGATAGTCCCTTATATGATGAATCAACATCTAGGCTATGCCTAAGTCTGCCATGGAACCATTTAATTACAATCTGTTACATGGCCTTTTCTTTTTTCACACAACCCTTTTTAATTAAAAAGTCAATAAAATCCATCTTACCACATATCAAGGAAATATAAACAAGTAACGATGAATTAGGCAATAGAATATGGCACACTTTCATCACTGCCTCTGTTCAGACTGCTTTCTGTTGTTAGTTAGTTTAAACAAAGCACAAGTCTGCTCATCGCTGCTTGTTCCTCAGAATATTTTTAAAAAATGGCAGCGAGCAGCCTACTTTTCCTATCATGTAAAAAGCTTTGGCCAATGAGACCAAGCATCTCTTTTTTTGAATGAAACCTTTTTAAAAAAAAAATATCTCAAACCACTATGCGTTACTACTACCAGCTAGATTTGTATATTTAGGTTAGCCAATAATATTTCGGCTTCCTTCAAATTTCCTCCAATCCACTTCATCGTACTATCTTAGCCTTTCTTTCACCTAATTTTTTCCCAAAAATAATTATGCTATCCAATCTAAGCAGACATGACTTGACCTGACAGTATCTCCGATTCTCTATGTATTATTATCAATATTTGATTATTTAATGGACTATTTAGATAACTAACTACAGTACATATTCTTGGTCAACAAGTCTTCAGGTACACGAATATATGATTTTTATGGGGCTAAGTGGCTTGGTTCAAAATTCTATCTTTTTTTCTATGTTAGTTGTTTATTTTAAACTACCTCCTGTTCAATTCTTTTTCCATGTACTTTCAAGCTAAATACGAGAGTCTCTCGTAGTACGTGAGAATTTACGTCATTCGCAATAAGAGCTAAGCGTGTTTTCATAACCGTAGTGTCCACATTTTCTAACGTTACATCGTATTTTGAAAATCGCCTAAGGCAAGGCTAGCAAGTTAGTTTTATTTTTAGAAACAATGTGAGACGTGATTTGCGTTGGTTATCTATCCGTCCCCCTCCCTTCTACAATGTATTCTAGGCAAATACTTCTTTTGAACTTGGAAAAGTGGTACGTTTGTCTCAAGGACGAATTTTGAAAAATAGGGTACCCTTTTTGGTTTGGCCAAAGCGTTATCAAATAATACGCTGAAGGCGTAGGCGACGACTACCATTTTCGCCGAAAATTTGTAGTACTATCCTATCTTTGACTTTATGCACTATACTGTTATATTCTAATTTAGATATTGTATTTAGAAGTTCACCACAAATGTGAAGCTTAAATACAGTTTATACAATGTGAAGCGTGTATAAGTTTTTGCACAGTTTGTATATAAATAATGCAAAACATAAACAATTAGCCCAGTTTGTTAAAATTATTTTTTGGAAAGGCTGAGCTTAGGGGGTCGGAGTGGCTAAAAGGTATAGCTTCAGTCTCGAATTATAAAGGTGTGGGTTCGATACCCAGTACAAGGAAAATAATTTATGGGCATTTTTTTCAGAACCAGTGGTTCTAATGATGTCATACTCCCCCCTGGTCTCCTGGGTAGTGAGATTGGATGCCTAGTCTTCTCGGATAAGGGCGAAAGAATGGGAGGTCCCGTGTGCATGTTGCGCACGTTAGAAATCCCACGGTAGTTGGAAATCGTAAAGAGTAGGCCATAAGGCCGCTTCCCTGGCAAAATCTAAAAATTAGAAACCTACCCACCACAAACATATTTATATAATGAGATTCCTGTATACACATATTGGGATTCTCGCAAAGTGCTGCGGAGTACGTGCGCTGTGCTGAGATTCTCCTTGTGTGATCTAAAGGAGGAGATCGGAGCACTGAGGTGTTCAATGAAGATGGTCTTAAAAACAAAAACAAGCTTGTTTACGTTAAATGCGTTGTTCTGTTATCATTTCCACTTAGATGGCCTTTTTTAAAATCATATTTATTTTGTTATACTTGTTAATACGATGTTTTTCTTTAGTTTGCCATACAATTCCTTAGGCTGTTTTGTTCAGCTTTTATATCCCGAGGGTGTAATACACGTCTTGTATTAACATATTAATCCCTGGCGAGCAAAAAGTGCAGCCATATCTTCCACAAGAAACGAAACTGATAGATGGTAATGGTTAACAAATTAATTATTTTTGGAATACCCACTAGGCAAGTCACAAAAATATGTGTAAGAATATCCCAGGAATCGTAATCTTGTTCGCGTTTGTATAATGTTACAAACCTATTAGTAACAAACTATCTTTATTCATTTCACGTTTGGATGGTAATTTTCCTCTACCGTAAAATAATTCAACCAGCTTTGTACTTCCCCAGACAGCTGCAGTAACAGAGGGGTAGGTAATTTGTTGCTGACAACACGTGATTTCGATCATACATTCACACACATACCAACAAGGATTCACATAAATCTCCCTCCGTTACTGCCAGTGATAAGGCAGAGATAACCGATACGTAACAATAGCGCAGACGACACAGGATGTCTTGTAAATTAATCTCCACGGAACTAGAGTCTGTTCTGGGGACAGACTCTATGGCAGGGTTTCTCAACCAGGGTTCCGAAACGGATCGTGATTTAAAAAAAAAAAAAAAATAAACCAGTTCTTTTTTTTTTTTCAATTTCTTGTATAAAACGGAGTCTTGGGCTATATTTTTTTATTCATATTGCTTCAGCCTATGGTTTTTCGTAGCTTAACAACACAACATTGTCAATAACATTAATTAAAATTATTATTGGATAATTGTATTTACAACTACTGATCACGTTAAAACTTACCGTGAACTATAGATATAATACTTTTTATGCAGGGGTTCTCCTGAGACCTGAAAATTATTTCAAGGGTTCCTCCAGGGTTAAAAGGTTGAGAAAGGCTGGTATATTGCGCGGACTTCTCGCTGCTCGACTTCACGATTCTTTTCGTCTTTTCATTATTCGTTCAGGAAGTATTCATTTGCGTCAAGTGTTTCTTGTTTGTTACTGTCGTAAATTTAGATAGGTATAGAGATTTATTTGGTCCCGTCTGAATAGAACAGAAACAGTGGGGTTATCTGAGAAAGAAAGTGTTAGAATAGATTCCACGAGTGAATAGATTAAGGTGAAGATCATAGGTTACAGAATTATGAAAATAACCCCATAAGTGCCTTCCCCAGTAGTATGTCATGCACGCTACGAGGCGGATTACTGCAGGTGGAGCGGACTTTTATATAGGAAACTACTCCGATCGATAGTGCAGGTGGAGCGGACTTTTATATAGCAATATACCAATCGATAACGGAGGTGGAGCGGGCTTTTATATAAGAAAAATATTAGATCGATAAAGGCGGTATGTGTTAGTAGGTAACTAAAGAGAGATAAGTAGGTTGTAGTTCATTACTGGTGTTAGCTGGTCGGTGGGGGTTTTTTAAGGGAGAAGATATTGGCTTTTGCTGGTGGGGGTGCCGACTCATGTGTGTGTGTTGGGGTGTAGCTGGTGGGTGGTATTGCTTTTGGTTTGTCTGGGTTTTTGTGTGGTTGTGTTGTGCTGGTATTGTGTTGCTGTGTTTGTTTATACAACATATATATACATATATACATATACATATTTTACAACAGGTAGACTACATATACAATATACATACACTATAATAATACAAAATTTTACAACATAGATAACAAAGGCCAAGGTGTTTTAATAGAAGTACGAGTATATATTTAATATCACAGTGTTTTGTTACAGCTGCTGCCCATAACAAATATATATAAAAATATAAAAATCGATAATGGCGGCGTAGGTTACTAAGGGGTTTTTTAAGGGAGAGGGTATTGACTTTGGCTGGCGGGGGTGACGACTCATGGGTGTGTGTAGGGGTGTAGCTGGTGTGTGGGTAGTATTGCTTTTGGTTTGTCTGGTGTTTTGTGTGTAGGTATTTTAAGTGTATGACTCAGCAGGGTGTTGTTATGTTTCTCTATACAACACACACACACACACACACACATATATATATATATATATATATATATATATATTCACTGGCTTCATAGCGCAATGGTCTATGGTTCAAGCCCCTGATGAGGCGGGAATTTTTTAGGCCACAAACGGCTCCTGAGTCGACCCAGACAAAGATGGGTACCAGAGCAACTTCTGGGAAGGTTAAGGTGGCCGGCGTGATGCCGACCACATCCCTCCTCGTGTGCCGACGGTGTCAAGATAATATGGGCCTAACACCATATTCCCAATATGCCTCAATGAGCGTGTAACGGGTTCCTTTA
The DNA here is from genome assembly GCA_024509875.1 of Oreohelix idahoensis. NCBI lineage: Eukaryota > Metazoa > Mollusca > Gastropoda > Stylommatophora > Oreohelicidae > Oreohelix > Oreohelix idahoensis. The sequence goes on from JAMPIV010016284.1 coordinate 14,127, forward strand.
TATATATATATATATATATATATATATATATATATATATATATATATATATATATATATATATATATATATATATATATATATATATATATATATATATATATATATATATGATCACCCGTTTGCCAGTCACTTCGATTACGGAAACAGCAGCAGATGGATTGATTTGCCGTTGCCCTAAAGACGCCAATAGGCGTGATGGGAAACAATGGCAAAGAAAACCTATCTGCTGTTGCCCTAAGACGCCACTAGGCGTAATGGCCACTGACTGCTTTGACGGTCGGCGGCTAAGGACGGAAGAAGAAGAAGAATATATATATATATATATATATATATATATATATATATATATATATATATATATATATATATATATATATATATATATATATATATATATATATAAAGTACATATAATATTTATACAACATAGATAAATATAACAAATGCTAAGGTTTATAAATAGAAGTATATATTGCGAGACAAAGTATGAATTAAATTTGAAAGTTACATGGAATGTTTTGGGTTAAGTTAGGTTCGTGAGGGTTGAGTGTGCAATTGGCGTTGGGGTAGTGGGGGTAGATAGAGCCAAGAGCCATGTATATAATACTGGTAGAGTGCGTTGTTGTTTTGTAGTATAGTAGGGGGTTTCGACCCCCTTTTTTTGGAGGGGCAATGGTTTATATAAGGAAATGTGACGTCAAAAACTCGATAAAATGGCGAGGCAACGGCTCACAGAGGAAAATATAAAAATTGATAAATTCGCACAGTATGATTTTTATAGAGAAGATGGCTAATGAGCGTGGTGTGGTTGTGTTGATTTTTTTGGTTTGGCTGGTGTTTGTGTGTAGGTATTGATGAGAATATAGTGGTGATAGAAAAAAAACCAGGTAAGTTGTCGTTACCTGGCCGGTGGGGTTTTTAATGGAGTGCGCTGGGTGTATTGATGATGACTCATGGGTGTGTGTTGACGTGAGGAAAAAAATGACGTCCAAAACTCGATAAAGTGGCGGGGCAAAGGCTTATAGAGGAAAATATAAAAAATTGATAAATTTTATAGAGGAAGATGGCTAATGAGCGTGGTGTGGTGTGGATGATTTTGATTTTTGTGTTGTGTTGTGTGTAGGTATGGATGAGAATATAGGGTGGTGAGAGGTGACGTGGTGTAATTATCGGAGGCAACTATTCTTGTGATGTAAAAATATGACAGGGAATTACCGTTGTTGGGTTAATGTAATTACATATTGATACGGGTTCTGGTCCACGGGGTAGTTTTCTTTATTATTTATATTATATCATGAGTAATAAGTCTACTCAGGCCAATGTCCATCTAGTGGTATGTAAGTGACCCCGCACACAGCCGTATTCTCCAAAATAAAAAAATATTGTCAAAGGCCAGGCTGGACAATGCCAAATAGACAGTTTTATTGAACACAACGAGACTCCGTAGAGATATATCCCATATGCAGACTAGATTATGGCGTCAACTAGACAATCCTTTGTGTTGCTGTACAGGCTGCAACCGGAACAATGTTGAGGCAATTTTCATCCATTTTTAATAAAGTTCAAACACGCACGTGCTTTTACCGCTAGTTATGAAACTCGATCGATGGTCTGCGCAGACTTCGCGAGGAAACCATTGATCATATACTTTATAAAATTCCATTAGCATAGAGGTCTTTCTCGTTGCTTTTTTTTTGTTTGATTCCCTGTCTTTATTTACTTCAGAGTTCACTTTTATTTTGTCCTTGATGGTTTTAATTTTGTCCTTAATTTATGTGTCCTTTATACCGGGGCTTTTGTTCCTTTCATTTTCTGTCCGTTTTGATGTTCCTTCCTTAGTATGTTTTTCTGTTGTTTTGCTCAAAGCTGTTCCCGCCCCTGACTACAATCTGGTTAGCAATGTGTTGGACTTATTTGCTCTTATTGTGCTACAAACAGGTTGTTGTATACGAGTTGTCTTTACTCTAGTTTTAAATATTGTCTAATTCCTCTATCTTTATTTTATACCTATCACCGATGACTTACAATTAGTATTTATGCTCCATCTATGCCTAATGCTAAATTAACACAAGACAAGCTATTAATACTTTTTAATATATAAATTTTAAATACCGGTATATTTAGATATCAATAGTTAAAAGCTGACTAGGCCTACTACTAAGCTAGTATATTTGAATTCAATTTAATTTTGTTCACGCGCGTGCTCACGCATGAAATCTCCTAAATCGTCTCTCTTGACGTCGACATTTTTTAAAATGGGCGTCATTTCAGAAAAATGGTCTTTCAAGTTATCGGCGACGTGGAAATCACATTCGATGATGCCAAACCCTGTCTCATCTATAACAGAGGCTAGAATCTGTTGTTCCGTTAGAGGATATCAAAATTTGCCATAGCTCGGCTTTACACGGGTGAACATCGTGCTCAGAAAACGATCGATTGCTCGATCGGTTTTCTTCAATCTTTGCCATTGACACTCCCACATTTCGACTACTGGAACCTTAACTTCTTTAGATAGTTACTCGCGAATTTCGCGCGTTTTTTCGAACAACGCTGTCAGATGGTTTTTATTGACTGGATTAATGTCTCTACCACGGGTAAGTGATCAGTCTTAATGACCGTGAAACAAACAACCGTGAAATTGATACACGGTTCGTGATACATTAAATAAATGTAACTAAGTATTTGTTCCAGTTATCACACGGTTATCTACTTTTTTGTCCTACAATTTTCAAACTTTAGTGAACACTTTTCTTCCAATCAGCAAAGATGGTCCCAAAATTTTTCCCAGTCCTGCTCAAAGGTTCCAACCTGTAGGTAAATAGATCAGCTGTCAAATACTTCTTTAAATATTTCTTTAAATATTTATTGCAGTTTTCCAATTTTTTCATTAAATGTTTTTTCATTAAATATTTTTTCCTGTTGTCAGTACTTGACAAAGCAAATAATTATTGCAGGTTTCAAAAATTTCTTCCAGTTGTCAAATATTTCTTCAAACGTTTTTCCAGTTGTCAAATATTTCTTCAAATGCTTTTTTCGAGTTGTCAAATATTTCTTCAAACGTTTTTCAAGTTGTAAAATATCTATGCAAATGTTGTTTTTCCAGTTGTCAAATATTTCTTCAAATTTGTTTCCACTTGTCAAATATTTCTTACAGTTGTCAAATATTTATACAAATGTTTTTTCCACTTCTCAAATATTTCTTCAAATTTTTTTTCCACTTGTCAAATATTTTTTACAGTTGTCAAATATTTCTTCAAATGTTTTTTTCCAGTTGTCAAATATTTCGGAAAACGTTTTTCAAGTTGTAAAATATTTATGCAAATGTTTTTTTCCAGTTGTCAAATATTTCTTCAAACTTGTTTTCCACTTGTCAAATATTTCTTCAAATGTTTCTTACAGTAGCAAATTTTTTTTCCAGTTGTCAAAAATTTCTTCAAATATTTTTTTCTAGTTGTCAAATATTTATGCAAATATTTTTTTCCAGTTGTCAAATATTTCTTCTAATTTTTTTTTCACTTGTCAAATATTTCTTACAGTTGTAAAATATTTATGCAAATGTTTTTTACAGTTGTCAAATATTTCTTCAAATGTTTTTTTCCAGTTGTCAAATATTTCTTACAGTTGTCAAATATTTATACAGATATTTTTGCCAGTTGTCAAATATTTCTTCAAATGTTTTTCCAGTTGTCAAATATTTCTTCAAATGTTTTTTTCCAGTTTTCATATATTTATGCAAACGTTTTTGCCAGTTGTCAGGTATTTCTTCAAATGTTTTTTTCCAGGTGCTAAATATTTCTTTAAATGTTTTTTTCCAGTTGTCAAATATTTCTTCAATTGTTTTTTTTCTAGTTGTCAAATATTTCTTCAAACGTTCTTCAAGTTGTCGAATATTTCTTCAAACGTTTTTCAAGTTGTCAAATATTTCTTCAAATGTTTTTTCCAGTTGTCAAATATTTCTTACAGTTGTAAGATATTTATGCAAACGTTTTGCCAGTTGTCAAATATGTCTTCAAATGTTTTTTCCAGTTGTCAAATATTTCTTCAGATATTTCTTTAAATATTTCTTCAAATGTTTCTTCCAGAGGTCAAATATTTCTTCAAATGTTTTTTTCTAGTTGCCAATATTTCTTGCAGCTGTCAAATACTTCTTTAAATATTTTCTTGCAGTTTTTTCCAAACTTTTCATTAAATATTTTTTCATTAAATATTTTTTTCCTGTTGTCAGTACTTGACAAGTCAAATATTTATTGTAGCTGTCAAAAGGGTACATAAGGGAAGAGAGATATTTTTAGCTGGAAAGAGGTGAAGTGGTGACATTGTCGGACTGAACTATTCTTTTTATGTAAAAAACGACAGGGAGTTGCGGTGTTGTTTGTATATTGAATTTGAAAAGACCAACCTGGCTCAAGATTGTTCCTCAGATCGGGAAATCCATCAAGAGCTGACGTATTTTTTTTTGTTCTTATTACAATGACTAACTGTATTACCGCTAGTTATGAAACCAGATCGATGGCCGGGGCAGACTTTGCGAGGAAACCATTGCTCGTAGACCTCGTAAAATTCCGTCAGCATAGAGGGTGGAACGGCTTCGGTTAGGGTGGGTGTCGTCAGCGCTAAATATAGGCTATCGGTAGCTAGCTCGCATAGCTGGAAATTGGACATATCGACGAACCTAGCTAGAAAATCGTAATAAAATTATGATGTTATTTCTGATGTTAAATATGACATGTCTGAATGCTAATTATCTGACTATGCAAGATGGGTCAGAATCTTCTATCAAAAGAATAAATAAGCATTAGTGGTTTCAATAGTTTGAAATTTAAATCCTTGGTATTCCTACATAGCGTTTAGATGTAAACTGATAAATATATAGTTGGCCATGCAGAATATGTAAATGTTATTGTTGATTAGAACCGTCCTCATTGCATAATGGGAAAAAGCATAGATGCTCAGTCTCCCGCAGCAAATGTCGAAGGGTATGAATTTTTACAGTTTCTGTAGCGTACTGGTTGCTTACACGATGGATACATCCTCGCATTGCCTGTCTCTGCTATTCTTAAGTTTGATGCCATATTTCAGCAACTTTAGCTTGTTGGTTTATCGACTGCAGTGTCTTTCTCAAGCAGACAATCAGTAATTGTCTTTAGTTGTCTATTACTGCATGCAAATATTTCAATGATACAAGAGAAACATGTTTATGTCATTTTGATCTTGTATTTTTATTTTTTTATACATAAACTTGTGGTTGCTGCTGCCACAATTGGCCCTTCCAGTTTCCCAATAAACACATATCTACCGCCAAGTATGACTGGGTATATCGTGTCATCCATAACAGCCGCTTTGATCACACCTCTGACAAAATCAGAGTGGATCTCCACCAATGCAATGGGAAGCGTCGTTGGTGCATCACTCTTTAAAACTCCACAAAGTTTAACGGTTTCTTCTGTCTCTTGACCGGGTTTAACCAGGTGCCTGGCAACAATGCAATCATAAGAAAGCCCCGTGTCAAAAAGACAATAAGTTAAGTCCCGTTCAAAATAACAGTACCTCGCGTAGAGGATCTCTCTCCCTCAGGTTGAGAATCACTGACACTAATTCTACCGCGCGAGACTGTTTGCAAGCATCCGATGCGTTTAGGCTCGGTGTGCTCGCTCTGATCATATGTCCCGTGCGCAGGGGTTTTCCCTTTGTCACCCTGTCCTTTCTGACCGCGCTGCAATGTAGGACGGTTGGGTTGATCAGAATTATTATTGTTGGTGGGGTACCTGTTTTTATAGAACTTATATTTTTCAGGAGGGGGATTCTGGGGTCCAGTTTCTCTGTGGTTATGCTGGTGAGAAGAATGGGAAGATTGCTCTAGATTATTCTTTCGAGAAGGCTCTTCTGTCGGTTTACGTTTTGTGGCCGTAGTTCGGCCAGCGCATTATGATATCGCTCAGACTTTTCCAAAATGTCTTCCAGCTTTTCTGCATCTTGCACAGCCAGAAATCTACGGGTGTCACTCGACAAAGTATTCTTTATCTGTTCGGTTATAACGAACTCATCAAGTCCTCCACAGGTAGGGGCGAGCTGCGAAATTTCCAGGGACTTTGTCAAGTATCCCTTTAGACGAGAAGAGAACTGCTGAAAAGTTTCAGAGCTCTCCTTTCTGCTGTTTCGGAACAGTTGCAAATATTTTCGCGCGTTCATTTCAAACCGCTCAAGTAAAGCTTTCTTCAACACGTCGTATTTTTCTAGTTGGCTGCTTTCCAGTTTTGAGTACGCATCATAAGCAGCCCCTTTAAAGCCTGGAAAAGTTTCAAACACCAACGCGACCTCTCTAAACCGTACAGAATTGCCATTTTCTCAAATTTTTCTAGATATGTGTCAATCTTCTCATTAGGGCATGGGAAAGATTCTAGAGCAAAAGACATAGCGGTGAGGTGAGGAGATTGAGTGTAAGAAGGATCAGTTAGCTGTGATTGAGGTAGAGAGTCACCATTACTGGAGGTAGAGGTAGCACCACGACTTTGAACTTCCATAGCCTTAAGAGCCACTTCATGCTGTCTCTCCTTCTCTCTTTTTTTTGTTCTTATTACAATGACTAACTGTATTACCGCTAGTTATGAAACCAGATCGATGGCCGGGGCAGACTTTGCGAGGAAACCATTGCTCGTAGACCTCGTAAAATTCGTTCAGCATAGAGGGTGGAACGGCTTCGGTTAGGGTGGGTGTCGTCAGCGCTAAATATAGGCTATCGGTAGCTAGCTCGCATAGCTGGAAATTGGACATATCGACGAACCTAGCTAGAAAATCGTAATAAAATTATGATGTTATTTCTGATGTTAAATATGACATGTCTGAATGCTAATTATCTGACTATGCAAGATGGGTCAGAATCTTCTATCAAAAGAATAAATAAGCATTAGTGGTTTCAATAGTTTGAAATTTAAATCCTTGGTATTCCTACATAGCGTTAGTTAAACTGATAAATATAGTTGGCCATGCAGAATATGTAAATGTTATTGTTGATTAGAACCGTCCTCATTGCATAATGGGAAAAAGCATAGATGCTCAGTCTCCCGCAGCAAATGTCGAAGGGTATGAATTTTTACAGTTTCTGTAGCGTACTGGTTGCTTACACGATGGATACATCCTCGCATTGCCTGTCTCTGCTATTCTTAAGTTTGATGCCATATTTCAGCAACTTTAGCTTGTTGGTTTATCGACTGCAGTGTCTTTCTCAAGCAGACAATCAGTAATTGTCTTTAGTTGTCTATTACTGCATGCAAATATTTCAATGATACAAGAGAAACATGTTTATGTCATTTTGATCTTGTATTTTTATTTTTTTATACATACACTTGTGGTTGCTGCCGCCACAACTGGCCCTTCCACTTTCCCCATAAACACATATCTACCGCCCAGTATGACTGGGTATATCGTGTCATCCATAACAGCCGCTTTGATCACACCTCTGACAAAATCAGAGTAGATCTCCACCAATGCAATGGGAAGCGTCGTTGGTGCATCACTCTTTAAAACTCCACAAAGTTTAACGGTTTCTTCTGTCTCTTGACCGGGTTTAACCAGGTGCCTGGCAACAATGCAATCCATAAGAAATGCCCCGTGTCAAAAAGACAATAAGTTAAGTCCCGTTCAAAATAACAGTACCTCGCGTAGAGGACCTCTCTCCCTCAGGTTGAGAATCACTGACACTAATTCTACGGCGCGAGACTGTTTGCAAGCATCCGATGCGTTTAGGCTCGGTGTGCTCGCTCTGATCATATGTCCCGTGCGCAGGGGTTTTCCCTTTGTCACCTGTCCTTTCTGACCGCGCTGCAATGTAGGACGGTTGGGTTGATCAGAAATTATTATTGTTGGTGGGGTACCTGTTTTTATAGAACTTATATTTTTCAGGAGGGGGATTCTGGGGTCCAGTTTCTCTGTGGTTATGCTGGTGAGAAGAATGGGAAGATTGCTCTAGATTATTCTTTCGAGAAGGTTCTTCTGTCGGTTTACGTTTTGTGGCCGTAGTTCGGCCAGCGCATTATGATATCGCTCAGACTTTTCCAAAATGTCTTCCAGCTTTTCTGCATCTTGCACAGCCAGAAATCTACGGGTGTCACTCGACAAAGTATTCTTTATCTGTTCGGTTATAACGAACTCATCAAGTCCTCCACAGGTAGGGGTGAGCTGCGAAAGTTCCAGGGACTTTGTCAAGTATCCCTTTAGACGAGAAGAGAACTGCTGAAAAGTTTCAGAGCTCTCCTTTCTGCTGTTTCGGAACAGTTGCAAATATTTTCGCGAGTTCATTTCAAACCGCTCAAGTAAAGCTTTCTTCAACACGTCGTATTTTTCTAGTTGGCTGCTTTCCAGTTTTGAGTACGCATCATAAGCAGACCCTTTTAAAGCCTGGAAAAGTTTCAAACACCAACGCGACCTCTCTAAACCGTACAGAATTGCCATTTTCTCAAATTTTTCTAGATATGTGTCACTTTTTTCTCATTAGGGCATGGGAAAGATTCTAGAGCAAAAGACATAGCGGTGAGGTGAGGAGATTGAGTGTAAGAAGGATCAGTTAGCTGTGATTGAGGTAGAGAGTCACCATTACTGGAGGTAGAGGTAGCACCACGACTTTGAACTTCCATAGCCTTAAGAGCCACTTCATGCTGTCTCTCCTTCTCTCTTTCCTCATGCTGTCTCTCCTTCTCTCTTTCCTCCCTCTTCTTCTCTCTTTCCTCCATCTCCTTCTCTCTTTCCTCTCTCTCCTTCTCATGCTGTCTCTCCTTCTCTCTTTCCTCATGCTGTCTCTCCTTCTCTCTTTCGTTCGCCCTGCGGATTTCCATTTCTTCCTCAATCTTCTTCTGCTCTCTAGCTTTGGCTGCTTTTTCCTTCTCCTCCGCATCATATCTATCAAGTTCGTCCCTGACAAAAGCTTTCGCTTCTTCTCCTTCCAATACCTCTTCCCTTGCTTCCTCTCTGAGCATCTGCCTAAGCTTTGCACGCTCAGCCATTTCAAATAGCTAACTGTGACTTACCCAAGAAAGAAGTAAGAAATAGGATACACTGGTTCCCTATCACTTACGAGAAATACAAACAAAAAGATATGTTATTTAACTGGGATACCTCATCCTTATAATTAGTTATCTAACTATCGCTGCTATTAACTGGCAATAAAGGCTCCTAATGCAGACGACTACGCTAAATAAATGGTAGTTCAGATTAATCAACTAACCCAAAACTAAGTTACTACCATGGAAACCAAAAAAAAAAAAAAAATTTCTGGCAAAAATTTTAAGGAGGAAAAAAAATCCCTTAATTTTTAAGTCCGCCTACAAGTTCACCCCTGAAGTCAGTTCGGGTAAGGGAGGCAATTAACTGGACGTAATAGTCCGAACTCACTCCTTGGCTTAGCTCAAACACCTTTCTGCTTCAAAAACCCCGTGATTGTTACACAATCACACACTACCAGCGGTTTTGTATTACAAAATCAATACATAACACAACTCCGACAAAGATCACCCTGTAAATCTACTTGTATATACTCTAACAATGCTGTGGAAAAAACAATAAATATATTTGTGTGGCCAGCAAGCCAATAAACAGTTCGTTTGTCTAGGGGATAATTATTTTTAATGTTACTTAATCTCACGAGACAATCACACTCTTGCTCTATCTAGACTAAAGAAAATGTAATCCTACAGACGAGCTGACATTTGTCGTACTTGCTCAGGATTAGAGGTCAATTCCCGGAAAACGAGCACCCATTTGTCGTCGATTTTTTCGATAGGAATTTAAGATAAATTATGGTCCGGTCTGAATAGAACTAGAACAGGTGATAGCTCAGTGGGAGATAAGGTAAAGAGATAGATTTTTCACGAGTGAAGTGGTGAAAGGTAAAGTCTGTCCCTGGATTTGAGATATACGCTATCCAGCCTATCGGTCACGGCTGAGATTTTAGATCAGACAGTTTCCCTATATATATATATATATATATATATATATATATATATATATATATATATATATATATATATATTCAACCACTCACATCTACATACACACAGATAAGTGACGACAATTTGACGCACAGACGTGAAAACTATATCTATGGAATAGGGATCTTTTGGGACAAGCTGACCAACACACGTAAATAAAGTTTATGTAAATTTTATTTATCATAAGAAAACTTCACAACAGCAATATTTTGAATATCAATCAAATACAAATAAACATAAGTTAATGAATTAATTAAAGAGTTAGACTCATAGGTGTAATCCTCCCTCCCTCTGTTGAGACAAGATCTCGTTAGAAGAAAAAAAGTTATTAACCCCAAAAAGTCAAAGATTTATACGCTATGGTCTAGGATTTCCCTGTACAGTAAAGAACAGCGTTACACGTTAATCTCTTCTGAAAAAATACAAAAAAGGGAATTTACAGCATTAGCATAAAACTTGCATAGAAAAAATACACAAAGTGAGTACATGGATTCTACAAGATATACATGAGAATTATTCATTCATTCTTCCTCTCTTCTCAGACAACCGTGGTCACGAGCATTCTTTCTTACCTAATACTTGTGTGGTATCTTCTGGGACAATCCTTAGGACACACACCCACAGCAAATCCAGTGTTATTTTTTGGCAAAGGGAACCCCAGCTCCTCAAAGAGATATTAACTTCAATTCTCCGCGGAGCGTTCCCTTGGTTATTTTTATTTAGGATTACTGTTTTATGTCACCTTTAATTTGCCCAGGTAAGAAATTAAACGGCGCTCACAGTGTCAATAGCTTGAGATTTCCAGTACATAGAAATGACAGGTTGGTAACTTCTCTCAGTATAAAATTCTTTGTCACACCACAAATGGTCAAACGTCAGGAGATGTTAATGTTTGTTAAGTCACCGCAACAGGCTGACTGTAAATGAAATTTGCAAAGAAATCTGGATCTATATGCCCAGTTACAAAGTCACTCTTAATGTTCTTTGGGTGGTATTCTGTCTCTTTCTGGGTGTAAACACAACCTCAGACAGTTTTTACCTTGAAGAAACCCAGATACTAATTAAATTGTTCTTTTGTATGGTTACTCTCAGATTTACATGGAAGCCGCTGGTAAGGTTTAGGGTTTGACCCAATACTGTGTAAAGGAGAAAAATACAAATACTTAACCATAATATAGTATTCTCAATCCTATCCTTAACCCGCGTAAAATAGAATATATTTATCCACTTCGGTTATTTAACTTAAATTATAAACTACAAAAAAAAAAAAAAAAAAACTCCCGTGAAATAAATTCTAGTGATTTAAACAAAACTTAATCATCATGAATTAGAAATAAATACATATTTCGTCAATACTCATGATGAACAGTGCATTTACTAGTTGGTTAAAATATTCTCTGACTGGTTACTAGCTATTAATTAAATTTATTTTATAGCTGGAATAGTTTAGCTAGAAATTATTATTTATTCTGCTAGCCAATGTAACACAGTAAAACCTAGAGAAATATAAATGACGGACCTATCTAGTAAATCACTCTGCACAGAAAATCTAGTGAAATATAATCGACGATTTTACCACTTAAATCACTCAAAACTACTAGTATAGTATTTACCTTCACACAAACTTCTAAGACTATCTCCACCGAAAACTAAGAACTCTACTTAATACAAGTGATTCTAGAATCGTAGCTAGATGTCTTCTGAATCTGTGGCGGTACTGGATAAATTGAGTTAGAATGCTGGGGTATATATATATCTGAAATCAAAGGGAATGGCCACTATTCACCGAAAACCAGACTCTCTGCCAGATTTAGCACCTACGGGAAATCTCTGCTCAAATTCTAGATGATAAGAAATCTACACCCTTTACCGCTTGCGGACTCGAGCACCGAGCGAAACGGTCTCTCTTTAGATCAGGCGTAACGTAACTGACCAGACCGTGCGAGATTTCTTCGATCGAAAAAAATCACACTATTTACCGCCTGCGGGACATGGTCATTGAACGAAATCGAGCGAAAGCAAAAGGCCCGTCCTTTGATCTGGCTATTTCACCGTGTTTAATTACTTTCTAGCGAACGGATTCAGGGGAGGTAATAAAAATTGTCTCCCCTTTGTTCCAAAAATATCTCCTCCTTGATCGCTGTCTGATCCCTATCCAACGATTTTCAATCGCTGGCGTTAAAAATTACAGATACCCCGCTCAGCGTTTGCTAATAGGTCTGCTCGAGAACATACATCAAAGAAAATAGCGAAAGAAAATAGCGAACAGCAATAAAAATGCGTGCTAAATAGAAAAGAGATCTTGTATTATGTTTCGTGCAATTATTTGATCATCTGTTCTGACCCGGAATTGATTTTGTTTTAATTAAGCCAGGCTAATCAGCCTAAACTATTCTAACTGCGTTTTTTTCACATTTTCCACGACTTACGTTAATAATAAAATTATTGCGGCTTAATATTGCCGTCTTATATATTAAAACTCAATAGTCCCTTATACATTCTTTATTTATGACGCTTTCAATATAACTTTCTAGTTTATCCACTATCACACTTTGTGGTTATACCACATCTTTAAAACTTGAACATTCGGTATGGAGATATAAGTGGCCATGCCACACATTTTGAAACACTGCCATTTGGGCTCGAAGGCCAAACAAAAGACTCTCGTAAAACTAAGTTCTAACGCGTCAAGCATCGATATACGCGATCTATTTCATTTTTTTATTCAGCAGAGGGTGTAACGTGATGCAATCATCAGAATCGAGCTGCAAACTCTGATTGCTTGCAATCCATCGCTACAATATCCACATGCCCTACTGGAGAGCATAAGGTGAGGCTTTTCCTGTGACACCATTTGGATTTTTGTGTTAACTACAATAATGAAAAACCGGTAGGTCGGATCATATCTTATGTTCAGAGACTTAAAACAAGAAAGTTACATGGTTTGAAACGACAGTAGAACATTGTGGTGTGAAAAATTCTAAAATCCACATTATAGAATTTAGACCTTAAATGTTAATAGTAGAACGTAATAATACCATGGGAAAGACCGCTGTCCAATACCGTTTTTATAAACGCCATAATGACTGTACAAGAGACCCTCCTTTTTTCTATTTCGTCTGCATAAACTGTAAACGAGGCCACGGACGATAGTAAAAAGCCTACACGCGTTTCTAAAAATAAAACTGGTACTGTATTTCTGGGACGACCTTGATAGACACACTGCTTAATGACCTAGATATAATACTACATTAATGTCATTATACACACTACGTTAACCTAAAAAGACAGACGGGCTTAGCAGAGAGAGAGAGAGAGAGAGAGAGAGAGAGATGCACGGAGGAACGCATGCAATTGTCCCACGTCGTCTCGCGATTAAAAAGTGAATGCCAATCCCACGCGAAAGGCATGAAGACCTGATTTTTTAAAATAAACAGTGATAAAAAACACTAACGATACGAGGTTAGGTTTTGAAAACAGGTGTAAGCTCTTATTGGGAAACTTGACATTCTACTGATTTATGTCTAAGCTCCTGACATTAGTCTGACAGTACAGAAGACACCCCATAGTATGGAAGTGAGGAGGTGGTAACAGCACGACTATCCTACAATAATACATATTTTGAACGAAACCATTTAGCCCCATTAAACTTATATATTTGGGTGCCTTAGGACTTGCTGACAAAGAATATGTTATGTGTTACGCAAATAGTCTAGTAATTAACAAATTATAGCCAAAATACTATAGTGGGGTATTCTGACAGCACAAGATCATTTTTGCTCATAATGGCATGTTTGAACAACACTGCTTTAGGGGAAATGAGGCCAACAAGTTAGATACGATTTGATTGCCTCTAGTCATATGTAAGGCGAAACCTTATTGGTCTAACTGCAAATACAATTATGGTTGTTAATGGCAACTTATAGGATGGATAGTTTTTATTCAAAGTCTCTTGTAAACATGGTCTCATTGGTTAGAACGTTCGATATAGGCAAATAGAGGCGTCAGTTCAGGGCCATTTTTGAAAATAAATCTTGTGAAAACGAAGTGCGTTGAGAGCAGGCTAAGAAATTTCTAATAACGGAAAAGCCTGGACAGAGGCAGATCAAATTTGTGCCAGAATTCATTGCCAGTCAACGTTACTTGTTTAATATTTCCATGAATTGTGGTAAGCTAGACTTATTTCCTATATATATATATATATATATATATATATATATATATATATATATATATATATATATATATATATATATATATATATATATATATATATATATATATATATATTATATGAAAATTGAATATGAAATGATAAATTGTGTCTGTATGTGTGTGGTTCAGTAGCAACCAGAAGGCAAAGCCTAGATATTGCTCCACCATGTAAAAGCTTGTCAGAGAGGAGTATAACTGCATAGGCATATATGGGATTGCCAAATAGTAACATGACACCTATCCTATTGTATAGAAGGAATTAACGCTGGAATTGCAGAGGCGTTGTAACCATTAGGGAGAGGAATACTGGTGTATATTGTCACATGAGAAGTTAGCAGTTGGCCTACAGCGCTGAACTCTGTGTTTGTAATGTCCTGTACTTCAGTGTGGAAATATATTATAAATTAGTTCTGAAGAAGGAGGTACAACCTTCTTATTTCAGGGACCGTGGTACTGAAGTATTAGAGCAGCACCTGGTCTGAGTTTTGCTTGATCCAGAGGGCTGGCAGCAGACTCCTTGTCCAAGATATCGACCATTTGGTTAGTTCGAGATAACTGAGAAGCAAGCGAGCAGAGGAGACAGTTTCCTGCCGCCGACACATCAGATAAGAATGTGTCAGCCAGAGCAGCTCACTCTTGTATAACCCACCATACAATTGACTATAATACTAATTTAAGAGGGACAGTAATTATTTTACAAATAAAAAGAAACTGTGAACCCTTCAATATTATTTCCATCAGTAACAAACACATGAAGTCGTGATGATAAACAACAACCTAGCTTCAAAAGCCAGTATTACCTCATAATACTATATCATAACCCTACACACATATTGTAATAATATTATATGTCAGGACAAAGATCCTTTGTATAAACTTTGTACATAAACATTGTGTTTACATTTGATTGTGATTCCTGATTCACTCTGTAGTTGGATCAGGATATCTAGTATTGAAAGAAATTAATACATAATTTAAACTTTAACACTTGACTTACTTAAGCTAGTCTTCTAGAGTGTTATATGTATGTGCTTGTCATAGTGTTGTAAAGTGTTGTGGAACTTAATAAAAGTAGCTCTTGCATTTGTCGTTTACTCATTGGATGGTTGGTCATACCTCTTTAGTTGTTGTTTTGGTGTCTTTGGGATGTACCCGGTCATGAAACTTGTTTGCAAGTAGAAACCAAATTATGAGACTGTCTGTTTAACTTCTATGTATTGGCCCTAATATTGAAAATTTAGTGAGCGAAATGCAAGCACAAGGGTCCCATTGAATATTTTGTAACTTTAACCATTGAATTGTATTAATATATAGTATTTAACCAGTACGTATGTAACCAGTAAGTATGTAACCAATAAATTGTATGTATAATTTATTTTCATCATTACCATTACCTCACAATTTCCTTGTCATCTGGCAAATAATTAACAACTTGTGCTATTGAATGTAGGCCTATTCATCTATTGAATAAAAACAGTCAAGTGTTTATAGCATTGCGATATTACATATAAGCTGGTGGTTCGCAACCTATAAGTAGTTGGAAAAGTGGTCCTTAGATGTAAAATAGGTTGGGAACCACTGCTATAGGTGACCCAAACAGCCTGACGTCCAAGGCGGAGATAGACTTGCGGTTGTCTCACGGATTGTGACTGTTACAATCAAAGAAAGACATACAACATATTGAAGACCCAGCGAACCTTACATTCAAGACGAAGCTATAGTTTCACACTCTAGGTAGTCTGGGAAACAAACTGTTTGTTTTAGTTAGGATTAAAAGGTCAAGGTAGTCCCATAGCAGATACTGCATCAGGAGAGTAAAGTGTTAGAGACTTCGCCCTACTAAGTCTAGCATCGATAGGTGGGAGTGGCCAGTCCCTTTCTCGCTGCCTTTTCCTTCCCTAACTCAAAGCAGCGTCAGGTACCCATTTACAGCCGGGTAGACTGGAGCGTGTCGGTACATTGATTCTAACCTGGCACCTCTGCTGCGAGAGAGCAGCACTATAACCACTCTGTCAACCGGACTGTCAATGGTTAGTTATTACTTCTCTCCACTTTCCTTAATTACATCTCTATTCCTATAAGAATCAAGCCAAATACTTGAATACTTGTTTCAGAGGCAAACCAAGAGATACTGACTATCACAGTTTAATTGGACAGGCGTATAAGATCAATGTTATCCCCTGCTTGCAGTAACTAACAAGCAGATACTAGTGAGCGATAGTTAAAAGTTTGACCGACATCTTGGCGTTAGACTGTGACGAAAACATGAATAGGTGTTTTAATATTGCACAAAACAGAAGATACAATTACAGTACATACTCTAATTATAACCAACAATTAGATTGAACAGGGTAGACCAAGATGGTGGATGAGCAAAGGCAAATGATGATCATCTGATGCTAATCCGCTCTCCTCCCATTTCCTTTACCAACAAACAAAAATGTAGTTTAACTGAATATACTGGTACGATCAAAGCAAGACACATACAATCTTGGAGAACAAGTGGACATATATATATATATATATATATTTATATATATATATATATATATATATATATAGCCTATATATATATATATATACTTTTCGCTTATATATATAAATATATATAGTACTTTGCAAAAAAAATGGCAGTCATAATTTTTGCAACGCAGCACACTCAAAATATAGAAGCAAATAATAATAAAAACTGTATGTCCAGAGGAAGATTGGTATCTCCCCTATCTATTAACAGTGGTTTCAGTACACGATAATGTTGCCTTCTCCAGCAAGGCAAGCCTGGATGCGGCGCGGCACTACTTCCCCCAAGTGCAAGTGTTTTTTTGTAGGTAATTTGTGAGTCAGACTGTCCCAGTATTGATTCAGCTACCTTCTTCAATTGTTCAACGTCTCTGAGTCCACTCTACATTTTTTAAATGATTCTTGAGTAGTGTGCCCAAACGTTTTTCAATTGGGTTTAGGTCGGGACTGTTGCTGGGCCACTTCAGCACTATCACATTTCTTCTCTTGCAGACCATGCTTTGATGGTATGAGCTGTATGCTTTGGGTCATTGTCATGTTGAAATGGTGCACCCATCGGGGGGGTACATGACCTGCAAAAATGGCAGCAAGGTGTCGTCCTAATATGCTCGTTGTACCTTTCTTTCGTGAGAATTCCTGATGCAAAACAACACAGTGGGGTGGCACCTCTTGCTGCCACCCCCCTCCCCAAAGATGGAATTTAGGGGGTATATTTTATGGGTTGTTTCGGTCGCTGGTTACACAGGCGTTACAGAGTCATCTTTCATCCAAATATTTATTTGAGCAGGATAAGACCAAACAGAACATTCATCTGAAAAAATCACATTGTCCCATGACAAATTTTGGTGTTCGTCCTGGCACCAGTTCAAGTGCATCAGTTTGTGAGTCTCTGTGAGAAATGGTGACACGGAAATTACCCGCTTTTTTGTGTAATTCATCCTGTGTAGCTCCCGGTTGACAAGTAGCATTAGATACCTCTGGGTTTCCCAAATCGATTCATGCGCTGCCGTATGTTTGTCTACACTCTTCATTGGCCCAGCCCGAACGATTTTGGCGAGACGCTGATGGTCCTTTGTGTCCAAAATTCTTGACTTGACCCCACCCCCCCCCCCCCTCCACTACCTTCTTTTCGCTCGATTCCATTACCTGCTTTTAATTTACTCACAACTCTGTAGACAGTCCGCTCAGGAATGTTCAAGGTTTTTTAGAAAATGTTGGAACATGTTTGATTTCCTTCATTCCAAAGCTGTGAAATTAACATACACTTTGTCTTTGTATCCATTTTCTGCCACTAGCATTAGAAATTGTCAAGGGACTGTACTCTACGCTAATTTTTTTTTACTTTTGGTAGTGTTTGCTCACTTAAGTGGAGTGTAAATTTGGGCAGAACATGCATATTTAATTAGATTTCAGCATATTTAGCTGAGCAATATGACTGCCATTTTTTTTTTTTGCAAAAGTACTGTATATATATATATTATATATATATATATATTTATAATTATTTTTATATATATAATATATATATATATATATATATATATATATATAATATTATATATATATATATATATATATATATATATATATATACCAGGAACTGAGAATCAGCACTGAAAAGCTGTGTGGAAATTTTGACATTTAAATTTTAACCTGTTAGTCCCGTTGCTTAAAAAAGAAGAAAAAAATGATAAAAAATAAATGAATAAATAAAAACAAAACCAGACATCATGGGAGAAATGAATGGACATTAGGACAGACTAGACATTAGCAAACAGATTTATCTAAATTAGATAATTGATGGAATATGTTTCAACGAATAGAATGGTTAATATCACGTTCAGACCATCTCATAACCTCTCATTTTGTGAGAACGTTAACGAGTGTGTTCAATGGATCCATATCCCAGAAGTGCGCGACATTACGTTTACACAAGGCTAGAACAGTGACGTCACTATATGAGCAATTTACAAGGTACGTCTGATTTTGGAAAATTTTATAAGAATTATCGTGGTCCAGTTATCTCCATATTAATAACTGTGTAAGTGAAACACCCTGTAACGAATATTGCGAAAATCCCAAAGAGCTTTTTAGGTACAAAACGGACGAGGCGCGCACTGCCCCGACAAAATTAAATTGAACACCCATTGAAAGAGCAGGCAGGCCTTTCAGTCATTTCATGGTACATTTACCACAGGCAATAAGTCCTGACAAGTTTGACTACAAAGATCCAGTGAGTTGAAATGACTTAGGAATGAAATAATCACAGGAGACTTAGTGACGTCATCAGGACATGCAGTAGACAGATCACAACATAATTATTTCCCGCCATGTTTTGGCGAGTCGAGGCGAGTTTCTGGTTCGTCTTCCCAAAAAGAGTTGGCTTGCTACGTCCGTTTGAAAGCGTAGAAACAATCGCACTAACCTTTCGGGAAAATACGGAAACGCGCGCATTGCTCTTTGCTTTACGTTTTTTTTATTGCCTCCCCCGCTTTGCAGTAGTGGTCCAACAATGGCCAAAACTCGAGAGTAACTAAGAAAGGCTTCAATGGAGTCTATTTGTACACACGATTACTCTTGGCAGAAATGTAGATAGAAGAGTAGTAAAGCTTCTATCACCTGGGAATGTTGGCTGTCGCTGAGCACGTTAATTCTGTAACCTGCCGACCACCTTCGTGAAGAATTTAAGCGCTTATTTATCAGCTCGTTAAACCACCACCCCTGATTTACTCAGTGGAATTCTCTTATTCAAGTAGTATAGCTTTGTTTTAGAATGTGTGTTGTAGGTAATTGACTGAGACAAACATGCAGTAACTTTAAAACGATCAAATCGAAGTTAAATTTGTAACGTTACAAATAACAAAATTTAATAATCACTTTAGTTTTAACAGTTTGAAAATAATTTGAATAGTTATAGATAAAAAAAAAGCTATCATCCTCGTATTTGGGGATTGCGAAAAGGGGTTAAGAAGTTCAGGTGGCAGCATATGTTTCAACTTAGATGCCAATGACGATTCTGTCTTTTCACACTGATCTCTCGTCTCTGGTCAAGGTTGTCGGGTGTAGCTCGTCTCCGAGAAACTTCAAGGAAAGTCTAAACAGTGTGTTCTTTGTCTTAAAGCGTAGGCCACTGATCCCGTCTTGTTCCAGAAATAGTACGTTCCGCTGGTACCACCAATAAGCCATTCCTGGCTACAGACTTGTCGCACAGATGAATAAAAGAGACGAATCGTTCTCTTACAACACGTGTCTATGATTTCTTTTAATTTTACAATAGATTGCCCCTTCTGCCTCCGTGTTTCTTCAATTTCCTAGCTCCAGTGTTCCTTATTAAAATTTGAAAGAGATATCCAGTGCTGTATAAGTTTTATCTGGTTTTCTAATAAAAGGTCCGGATAACAATTAGGAATTATGAATCTAGTTTTCACTCTGGCGAAGGTCTGGTGTTGTCTTCGCGAGCATGCAAATCACAGAGACATAAAACTGTGAAATTGTCAGCCTATATTCCCTCCAGTGATGTTATGAATCTAATCAGAAAGATCTAATCATTTCAAATCATGCAGATAGGGTGTGATATTTCAAAATAGTCCCACGTAAAATACTTGTAAGGTGCGTGCCTGCAAAGGTCACGTATTACCATATATGGACATCTGATGTCTTGCATACACTCTCACCAACACATTTGTAGGCTCATATTGTCTAAAATGTAATAAATCCATGATTACTTTTTAACAATTGACCGGAAGCGATTATATCACATTTGTCTGCCCACCTGTGTCCCACAGACAGTAATCTCGTTATATGTCGTATGAGTGCGCAAATTCCGAGTCTTATAGGTAGTTTAAGCCGATAGCGCAGACCGATGTAAGTTTTAATCTGCCGCGCCTATAACCACAAATCTGGGTAGCACTCCTTGCCAATGTGATATTTATCACCTACAGGGTGATTTGATAAAATCAGATATCTGTTACTTAGGAGAAAAAAAAAGAAAGAAAGAAAAGTGCGATAATTGACAGCACCTAATAGAAATCAGTACCACAAATGTACCGATACTGCCAGAGGGCTGAAGGTGTGAGAGATCACACAAAAGAGCATGTTCAGACGTTTTATCACAAAGTGAAAGTTATCTTGAACACCCATTATAATCATCGCACATTGAGACTAAGATTTTTTTTTCATTTGGATTTCACATATCTCTTTGCAAATAACTCGTCAAGAAATTACGGAGACATCTAATTATTTAGCATCATAATAAAAAAGGCCAGCCAATACTTTTTCATGCATATTGTTTCTTTAACATTCTGTTTAAACTAAAGACAGAGGACATTTAAAAAATAAAGTTTCGCCTCACAGCCGATGTAAGCAATGACGGACAAGCACAATGGTATGCTATTTATTCAGCACGTTCAATTCTCCTGTGCTCAATTTCTTCCTTTAATTTTACGCTTGACTCGATGGTTACTCAAGTCTCTAATAATATCATTGATTTCCCAACTGAGCTTCTGAATCTGCAGTGTCCATCTCGAATGTACAGCAGAAGCAGTCTATGTTCATGGTCAATTTTATATAACGCTCAAGCGAAGAGAGAACCAAGGCAGTGTTAGAGTATATATTCAGGATACAGGCTACAAAGGCAAACAATTTTAAAGATAGCCATAAATTTACCATTAAAAATATTACGACATAAGAGTGGTTAAATAATTAGTCAAATTTCTCTTCCTCATTTCTCCTACCGTAATTTGTTGACGTGTTGCTGCGTGGATTTATAACAAATGCATCCTGATAGGTTTGAATACTAAGATCCACAAAAGAGTAAAGGACGCGACAAGTAAATGAACAAAAGAAATGGTGCCGTCCTCGGGGCATGACGCCAAAAGAGCACAACATAAAAATTTTCCGCCATGTTTTGGCGGGTTACTTACGAGTAAAGCAAGATATTTGTCATCACCGCAAGAAAGGAACGTTGTGTCAGGAACCTTGGGTTGACTACTGCCTTTATCAGAGTAATTAATGTGGAAGTCTGAAGGCCAGCCGAGGAAGAAGAAACTGTGTCTTAGTTATACTGCCAGATCTTTAACGATCACCCCAGAAAGGCAAATCGAACAGCTAGATTAAATATATGACCACTGTCTAAAATGAAAGAAAAAAATCAAGCAACATCAGGGTCATTACCCTCCAGTTTCCTTTGCATTGTAGCACAGACATTACTTTCAGTGGACAGAAAATTGAAAGGCAAGACAAGATGAAATACCTTGGAGTAACATTCCATCGCGGGCTAACGTATAAGCACCATTTTGATCATATCGTGCAGAAGTGCCAGAGAGGTCAGGCAGCCCTAAAAACACTAGCTGCAGCTCACCTGGAGTTGTATCATTAGCTGGTCATGTTTGTAATCAAGTATGGCCTGGGAATACACACGCTGTCAATATCATAATGTGAACGACTGGAGTTGTATCATTAGCCGGTCATGTTTGTAATCAAGTATGGCCTGGGAATACACACGCTGTCAATATCACAATGTGAACGACTGGAGTTGTATCATTAGCCGGTCATGTTTGTAATCAAGTATGGCCTGGGAATACACACGCTGTCAATATCACAATGTGAACGACTGGAGTTGTATCATTAGCTGGTCATGTTTGTAATCAAGTATGGCCTGGGAATACACACGCTGTCAATATCACAATGTGAACGACTGGAGTTGTATCATTAGCTGGTCACGTTTGTAATCACGTTATGGCTGGGAATACACAGGCTGTCAATATCACATTGTGAACGACTGGAGTTCTGTCATTAGCTGGTCATGCTTGTAATCACGTATGGCCTTGGAATACACACGCTGTCAATATCACAATGTGAACGACTGGAGTTGTATCATTAGCTGGTCATGTTTGTAATCACGTATGGCCTGGGAATACACACGCTGTCAATATCACAATGTGAACGACTGGAGTTGTATCATTAGCTGGTCATGTTTGTAATCACGCATGGCCTGGGAATACACACGCTGTCAATATCACAATGTGAACGACTGGAGTTGTATCATTAGCTGGTCATGTTTGTAATCACGCATGGCCTGGGAATACACACGCTGTCAATGTCACAATGTGAACGACTGGAACGCATTCAAAATGAAGGGATGCGTATAGGTTTGAGCTGTGCGCGAGATACCCCCATTGTGATGATGTGGCACATGCTTGAAGTGCTGTAAATTAGATCCAGATATGCAATGGCCCAGGCAAAAGCTTATAGGCGGGTAACCACAGACAAAAGACATCCCCTGCATGAGAACATAGCTGATATCAAAGGAGTAAGAATAAAGAAGGGTATGTCATGGATGGAGCAGGCAGAAGCAACTATTAAGCAGGTGACCACAGTTGAAAATATATTCAAGGGAGAAGAGTCGAGTAAGTCAAGGGAGAAGAGTCGAGTAAGTCAAGGGAGAAGAGTCGAGTAAGTCAAGGGAGAAGAGTCGAGTAAGTCAGGTGAGAACTGGACAAACTAACAGCAAGTCATTATCAGCCTTGGCAGAGAGTGCAGACCTTGAGGCAGTGGGAGGGCAGAGCTTGAAATTGATTAGCTGATAAATGATCATGCTGGGGCTGATGATGCCATTGCATGCACTGATGGGTCTGTAATCAGTGGTGAGAAATCAAGGTGAGGCTTCTCTGCTAGAGTAAAGGGCAGAATCGTCGCTGAACATAGCGGGGCTTCCATGATAACAACCTCCAGCATGAGAATGGAGGTAGAGGCAGCTACCGCAGCCTTAAGATGGCTATCTGAAACTTCATTAACAAGGGCAGTTATTGTATCAGACTCACAATCCATGCTTCGAAGATCCAAAGTGGATGGTTCCGGTATATCATACTAAATTAAAAATGTATGAGAGCTGCGTAATTTTTGTACTTCTGTATGGTGCAGAATGCTGGAGATTAACAGAAATATCCAAATTATCCTCTTTCCACGCAGCCTGCCTAAGGAAAATTCTTCGAATTTTCTTGCCGAACACCATCACCAACCAAGAACTGATAACTCGGAGCCACCAAGAAGACATGCGCACCATCATAGCGAGTAGACGCTTGGAATTGGGTTGGCCACATTCTCAGAAGAGACCCTGACACCATCACCAGAACTACCATGCTATGGACTCCAGAAGGAAAGTGAAAGCAAGGACGGCCAAAATCCAACTGGCGGAGACCTATGGAGGTGGAGATGCTAAGCATGAACTAGAGATGGGGCACCACACGAAGGACGGCTGTCCACCGAGCAAAGTGGAGACAATTTTGTTGCTGCCCTACAAGACACCACTAGGCGTGATGGTCAATCAATGCTTTGTCAGTCAGCGACCAAGGACCAAAGAAGAAGAAGGAAAAAGGACATTGAAATCCTATTGACCACTGGGAAGATAGTTAAAGAACCTGAAGAAGAGAAATAGACAGAAAGATGACGGAAGACCTGACAAGATGTCTAGGAATTCCCAGGGTAAGAAAGGTAGTAGAACAAGAAACATATGAAGAGGGTACGGGGCAGAGACAAACATGACAGGGATGGAAAAAAAAGACAGAAAACCTGGCACAGGCCAGGAAGATTTGTCAATAATTTGTTGAAAACCTAAGCTCCTGCGGGAATGAGGATGAGTTAGAAATACAAAACAACATACTATAGTAGAAAATATAAAAAATAAAGACAGCACAGTTTAGAATTCCACAGAATAAATCGTAATTGGTAATACAATAAGCAAAGACTATTCTCAATAATTAACATGTCAAGAACCAAAGACTAATACCCCAATTTGACAAAACCATCCACCATACTCAATAATCTAGTGTATATGAAAACTATCGGATATTTGCCTCCAGAACTGAAGACCAACAGAAACAAGAATAGTAAATATAATCTGAATGACCAGGGGCAATGTGAGGGATATGGTAATCTTTCATTTCATTCATCAGATCGGGAACAAGACGGTTTCAGCATCGACCCAAAAGTGGTCGGTAACTTTCAATGCTTTCAGGCCAAACTTAGCACGAAGCACAAAGGAGGTTAATTCTTACAGGAAAGACAACTTGTTTGAAACCATTTGTCTGTGCCTCACGTTCAGTAATCGAATCTGAACGACACTGGATTATTCATCGGGCTAACCGTGCAAGGACTGATTAGATCGGTTTTTATGTCCAACCGCAGTCTGTAGCGAATTGCTTGTAGTATCGAGTACTATTGACTTTTGGTCTGTATTATTTCAAAGGATAAAAAAGGAATTAAGAACATTGAGGGGGTGTGAAGGAAACAGAGAAAATGAAAAAAAAGCAACCTTAGTAAAGGGAGACACTTTAACTAAAATTAAAGGGGAAGAAGAAATAAAAATGTAGTACGAACACTTGCGAAATAAAAAATTTGAAACAAATATTTTTAATATTAGTAGTAATAATAATAATAATGCTTCACTGTGACGACGATTGATTCATCAATTACTCTAGTTTGTGGCTTCTTGCGGAAATAATCAAGGTGACATGGTGGCGTAAAGCCTCGGATTCTTTCAAGAAAGATTTATCTACAGAGAGAACGAACGAACGAATGAACTTTATTTTCAAAGGTTAAGAATTGGGCGCTTAGGCCCGTCTAACATTCTGCCCTTCCACTCTCACTTATTAGCTGGCAGACGCTGGAACTGGGTTGGTCATGTCCTCAGAAGAGACCCTGATGCCATCACAAGAACAGCTATGCTTTGGACCCCTGAAGGAAAACGAAAAAGAGGCCGACCAAAAACAACCTGGCGGAGGACTGTGGAGGCTGAGATGCAAAGAATGAACCAGAGTTGGGGCACTGTACGAAGGATGGCCACCGACCGAGCAAAGTGGAATCAATTTGCTGTTGCCCTACAAGACGCCACTAGGCGTGATGGCCACTGACTGCTTTGACGGTCGGCGGCTAAGGATCAAAGAAGAAGAAGACTCTCACTTATCTTGCATTCTGAAAAATTTTATTCAGAATTGTTCCTTTAAGCATTAATTTAATGGTATGTAACTATATAAAGGTAATATCAAAGCATTCATTTACAGTATCCAATCATAATCAAAATTAATATGTTTTTTTTAAACAAACAAGAAAGTAATAAAAACACACACACGAAAACAAACACTCAAACAAATCCAAAACATCCATATAGTAAATCCGACAAAAATTCGAACCCAATCAGATTGGGGTGGCATAGAATTAGAACTCATGAAATATTTGACAGTCTGCAACTGAATGAGTTGGGACTTTGTGTGTTTTTAATTGCCCTCCCACTCAAGAGCAGAATCAGATAGAACGAATGAACGAACGAACGAACTTTATTTTCAAAGGGTTTAGAATTGGGCACACATGCCCGTCTAATATTCCGCCCTTCCCTTCTCTCGTCTTTCATCTTCTTCTTCTTTGATCCTTAGCCGCCGACCGTCAAAGCAGTCAGTGGCCATCACGCCTAGTGGCGTCTTGTAGGGCAACAACATACAGAATTCAATTATTCTAATATGAATTTTAAAGATTAGTTTTAAGTAATCATAATAAAGAACACAATACAAGAAAATAAAATCGTAATATTGAATCAGTACTTTAACTGTTACACACATTTACAGTACCTTATATAATAAATATTGAACAGGACAAAATAATCCTTAAAATCTACATATATTTTTTAATGATTTGGGAACGTAACTAAATTAGGCTGTCATATAATCTGCACTCATGATTTATTTGAAAAGTCTGCGAGTGTATGAATATGGACAGGGGGGCTTTTTATGTGGTGTGGAAGATTGTGTGCCTCCTCGTCTAGGAAATGTTTGATCTTAGCTAACTGGTAAACTGTCTGTGCCGTTTGTTTAGTCAGTGCTATTACATGCGAATACCAACTTAAATGTTGGTCAACTATGAGTCCCAGAGTTTTATGTTCATTTACATTATCAATTAGTGAGGTACTAACGTAGAGCTAAAGTGTTGTTTTCTGTCAGTTTCGCAATTTTTGTCTAGTTGATATTATCATACATTTTTTTTTTTTTAAATATTTATTCGAATGCGAATTTTTCGTTCCTCTGCTTCATAAGATTGCATGTATCAGTTTGTAATAATATTTCCAGTGTGCTGCATTTTGTATCACTTGTTTATATGGTACATTCATCGGCAAATAGGTCGCATAAGGAGTGCATGATGTTTAGTGGAAGGGCATTTATGTATATGGCAACAAGTAGGGCCAGAGAGAGAGAGAACGAGAGAGAGAGAGAGAGAGAGAGAGAAAGAGAGAGAGAGAGAACGAACGAACGAACGAACTTTATTTTACATTACATTACATAATAATATTACATGGATATAAAACAAATTATTCCCATTAAAAACGAGCGGAAGAGGAAAAGAAATGTTGACCTATGGATGAGATGTTGACAGGCAAGTGATGTTTCTATGGGGTAGATAATCAGTGTTTAGGAAGTGTTTGAAAAGTGCTTTGTTAAGAAAGAGAGAGACAGAGAGAGAATGTCACGGGATTTGCCTCCCCTTTGCTCTGCAGTAGTGGTCTACCAGTGGCCAAACTCAAGAGTATCTAAAATGGGTCTTCAAAGGCTTCTACCTTCGCACAAGATTACTCTTGACAGAGTTGCAGATAGCAGGATAATGAAGCTTATATCTCAAGGGAGTTTCACAAGATAATTCAGAAGTCAAGAACAATGCTGCATAGGGCAGAGCACTATTAACCTATATCTGATCCGGAACCTCTTGTGAAGTATTAAGCAATGGTTTGTCCTTGTTCGAGCCCCAAGCTGGTTTAATGTAGCGAAATTCCTTTTATAAGTATTTTTGGCTCTATGGCTGTAACTATATGTATATATATATATTATATATATATATATATATATATATCTATATATATATATATATATATATATATATATATATATATATATATATATATATATATATATATATCTTAAAGATTTTCAATCATACATGCGCTCTCTTATCTATAAAAACTGAATCAACTATGAATTTGTAAAAGTAACATATAACAAATTTAATAATCAATTAGTCGTTAACACATTTAAATAAATATGGGTGAAAGTGACTTTAGAGGTTTTAAAAATTTGTCTTCACTGAGACTTAATTGGGGACTGATGGTTATTATTGTCTGTTGCGTGCGCCTGTTACTAAATGACTTAACTGGCAAGTACTGCAATGGGTCGTTGTCAGGTTGTTTGTGATGATGACTCTTCTCTAGAGACGTCTAGATGAACTTCACTCCTAATGTCAAGGTGGGTGTCTCCACAACCTGTCCACTGCAGATAATTGGGGTCGAACCCAGCTCTTTGAATCACAATATAGTGGCAAAGATATTTACTTCACACTGGTCTGTTATTAAGAACCGTCTTGTAGCTTCGAACCACGAACTTTAGGAAAAATAAAAGAACAAATGCCTCTGCTAAGTACATTTGTGAGCTGAAAATTAGCAGGTGCATTATCTCGCTGCCCACCCACCAATGTTAACCTCTCTGAATAGTTTTTCTACCTGAGTATTCACAGTATAACTCGGGGAATACGATTTAGAAATCACCGTTATTCTTCTGGTTACTTAAATGGGGAAAATGTGTCTGGACAGAGCGAGTGCAATGGCTTGCCTGAATTTCAATTAACAAGTTACATATTCTCACAAAATGATACTATACACGCTGTGCACATGTGATGTAATCAACACACACTTACTCATTGCTCCATTTGAAGTCTGGGGCCACCTCTGATTTCTGTACAACTAGCAAGAAGCAATCACCAGCGCTTGCTGTAGTGATTTATGAATATACTGTTTTCATATGTTGTGGTTGCCAGCCTCGTATGACTTGTATAACCACTTAGCAAGTAACATGTCACATTCACTTTTGTCAAATATATGTTCACAACTTACCCCAAATTACTTGGGAACATAATCTCCTAGCACACAGCAATTTTGATTAGATGCTTCGAACACTTGGTCGGGGAAATTTTAGTATCTCTGTTATGACGGGTGCTCTGATTCCTTAAGTTTCCAATCTTGGTATTTAAAATTGCGGGTTCTCTTTTAAGTTATAAAGACGCCCAAATACGTTGATCTGTCACTTTTAATTCTGGAATACTAGTCCGAGTCTCTCTGGCTCATGAGAGTTGCTAATTTGACGTTGCGAAATAGTCTGATTTGTGTCTAGATTATATTTCCATTTCTCAATTCAAGTCCCAGATGGTATTCACGACAAACTTTCCAATGAAAGTCAAAGTCTATTCCAGCTCTCAAATTAAACCAATGGTAAGCTCATTAGAACTATGTGGGTCGGGGTGTTAAACCATTACTATCCCCCGCGTGTTTTAAAATATCCATTTTAAAATTTAAACTCGTGACCTCTTTCAAATATGACAGTAAAACTGTCCATTGTATTTGTACAAACTCACATAATCACATCAATGAACTTATTTCCTGGCTAATGCCTTCCATCCATATTGTCTCCTCTGACTGGTTATCCGTACTATTGCTACAGAGATGGTCCAGCGGAAGTGATTACAAATTATCACCTGTGTTTGAATACACCTGCCCGGCCGGATTTCTGAGAGAACAAATATGGCTTTCTTTACATCGATCGTGCGCCACCACCTTGTGTCAACAAGGATCGTCTATATCAAAGGTCGCTAGACGACAAGTGATAAAATTATTATCCGCTGACGTGTCTAATTAGCCTTGTAATACTACGATTCACATGGTGAAACGTAAACAATTCTAGGGAGTGGTCAGAGCAAAAATGTAGGTGCATAAAATATGCCAAATAATAGGACGATGAGGAAGGGAAATGAAGAAATAAGTTAATAATGCAGGAGAGAACGAAATTGATGAAAAGGACACAACTGATTTCGTCACAGAGTGAAAGAGAAGAAGAGCGAAAGAGAAAGCGAAATAACAGAGAGAAATAAAGATCTTCCTCTTTCACCGTTCAACTCTCAAAGGAGCGTAGACGTTCAACTAACGTATGCCAATTCTTCCTGTCCTGCGCCATCAGTTCAATCTTTTTCATCCCCTTCTGGTTTTCTTGTCTGTGTGTTCTTTGGTCTTCCTCTACCTCTCTTACTCCGAGGATTCCAAAACAAGGATTGTCTCGTAATGCTATCAACAAGTTTTCTCAATGTGTGTCTTTCCACTTCCAGAGAGAGAGAGAGAGAGAGAGAGAGAGAGAGAGAGAGAGAGAGAGAGAGAGAGAGAGAGAGAGAGAAAGAAAGAAAGAGAGAGAGAGAGAGAGAGAGAGAGAGAGAATCATCGTGAGCATATTCCTGAGACCTCCCATTATGGAACAAGTATTTATATTAGGTTAGTACTGAAACTACAACTATCACAGATGATATCATCCATAGAGCAACACCAGATTCAGTAAATAAGAGGGCACCTGAGATGACCTAATATCTAAAAATAATAGAAAGACGAGCTAGCAAACGAAGTAGATTATATGATAAATGGTCATAGTAAACAGTGGCAATTTTAATGTAAGCACAGTACTGTCGCATAGAGATTAATGATCAATAAATTTTCTATATTCTTTTCTTTTCTACCCGTGTCCTCTACTTTATTATCGCTCTTTTATCCTTTTCCTGTTTTTCGCATTTGTTCGTTTGCGACAAAATATATTTTCCCATTCTGACTTTACCGTCTCATACTAGAAACGCATTTTATGACATAATGTGTCAGTCACTGCACTAGACGAATAACTGTGAATATACGTTCTGGTCAGACATAGAGAGCAGATATCTGTCTACAGTTTCCCCTGTCACAGTGTTTCTTCGGCTAGTTTCTCGGCCTGAGGTGTGGAAAGCGCCAGACATACATCGCTCAGACTAGCCGTATATCGGAGAAGGCGTTAAGACGCGTATTGACAGGTTATGGCAGGCTTCTGAGTTAATGTGAAGTGTTAGGAGAGGGGGAGATACCGGCGCTATTTCGGATTTCGAAATAACGTGGGACCCTTTGTCTGTTTCATATAATATACCATAGTAGTTCAGACTTCATCATTCTGACCTCCGAATTTGCAGTAGACGGATCGCTTCGTTCTAAATACTTATTTATAAGGGAAACTCTTAGTTTCGTTGTGATACCCGTAGTTCTGTTTGGAGGTAATATTTAATATCTATTGTGTTGAGTGATCTAGTGATAAATCGCTTATTTTCATTTTACTAGTTAGATTTCTGTGCAGAAGAAATTAATATTAAGTCTGTTATATTCGCTAGTCGACATGTTACAGTGGAAAGCAGAATATATTATAATTTCTAGCTTAAACTCATGCAGCTGTAAATGAATTAAATTAAACTGCGAATAATCAGTCGAGAATATTTTAACTAACTTATAACTGCACTGATTCATCATTGAGTATTGACGAAATACGTATGTATTTCTAAGTCATGATGACTGATTTTGTGAACATAACTTATTTCACGGGAGATTTAAATGATAAGACAAGCTTTACGCTTGCAGTTTATAATGTAAGTTATAACCGAGGGAATAGTATGTATAAGTATTTTATATGTTGTTTTCTCTTTATTCAGTGAAACTGGGGTGACCCAACTTTGCTGTAGCGAAAGGTTTTCCTAGTATGATAGTAGTGGTAGAGCAGAAGTAGAATCTCTCTCCAGAAAGTATGAAGTTCCAGTGCCCGAGAAGTACACTGGTATCACAAGTGAGTTACAGCTGTGAATACTCTGAGCTGGACAATAGATTTAGGCTTCAGAAGTATAAGATGCTACTTCGCTATCGTAACCCTATGTGATATTATAATTAAATTAGAAAAAGTAACTCAAAATTTAACAAGTCAAATGAGTACAATTATCCAATTTATTATGTACATCTATATATTCTTGTAATGATAAATGGGTGTTGGAAGATGGTAAAATGTATGATTATTTACAGTTACAAATTAAAATAACTAATAGAAAAAGTCTTGGATTTATCTTCCACTGAATTTATAAAACAAGTTTGTCACATTATCTCTTGCCATCTAGTTTTCATCATTAGAAAGTCGTTTTAGAACTGCTCACAGGATTTGTTGGATGGAAATATATAAACTCAACTTTATCCACGTCTGCTCGAGGTTCCTCCGACACACTGGAGTACGGAAGACTTTCCTTCAGCCCGCCCTATAACTACGGGGGACTAAGGTGTTGAAGTTTGGTTGACCTCTAGGCTTCAGTGAGCTGGATCAACTTCTTCAAGTCTTTAGTTTCTCGATCAGGAATGATCATAAACATTGATCATAAAAACCTGGAACAAGAAGTAATAGGTGGCCATTGTTCTAACAATCTCACCACCCTCTGCTGTTCATGATGCGACCATGTCTTCAGTGTTTGTATGTAAATGAATGAATCATGGTAGTATATTACAGAGATAGCATGATAAGATAATGTATAAGGTGCAGAATTAACAATATACATGAATAAATCACATGTTATGATACATGGGTACGATATAACCTTTGCCTTCCACTTATGGATGTCAAGTCACTTATGTACTTGCTGGTATGTCGTAAGCTTCCAGGCAAGAATTAGCCATAATATATTTGGCTAACCAATTAATGGTTATGCTTCCTGACAATGCCGGTGAAGGTTATTTCTGGTTAGCGTCATTCCCTTTTTTATTATATCTGCTACAATCAATCAGAAATAAAATCTGAAATAAAATGATATTAGTAATACATATATTTTTAATAAACTTACATACCCTCTTAGGATTAATAAGCTCACGGTGAGACTGTATTGGCTTAACTTAATCTGCCCTGCATGCAGCGTGAAAATAGAACTTTTCTTGCAGAGGCTGTCCTCCAGTTTCTCACTCTGGCTTCTGGATTTGGTGTGTGTGATTTACAATGCGCCGCTCTGTCCTTATATTTCAGTCTCTCGCGCGTACGAGAAAGCAGCTCCCAAATTCCCCAAAAGATTTTAGTTTCATCTCCTGTTTTGAAGCTATTTGAAACAATCTGTGCTTTTCCTGTACTCGTTTTTCTCTTCTGTCACTCACACACTTATCTCCTTCCTTCCTTCCTATATATCATTTCCTTTTCCCCATATGGGGCTTTCATTACATATAAGTTTTATACAATTCCGTTGAGGCTTGTTAGTGTAATAAATTTTTAAAGATTATTAGCTAACTTTTAGCCGATGTGATGAAGGTGAAAAATATTAATTATCTTTAAAACTATTTATATTTGAATAATATCCTTTTGGATATAATTCCTAGCCTATCTCCTTTGTTGAGTTATATTTATTTAATATTATTCCAACCATGCGTTCTCCTGTAGTGAATAATTTAATGTCCAGTAAATGCAAACTTTTAAAGTCGGCCATACATTCCTATATAGCTATTTCCTCATTCTTCAGTAATACTGTATGGCTTTTAACCGTAAGTCACATTTCCGCTGTCTACCAACTTCAAAGAAAGACCGCAGCGCTGACCTTGCGCTGGTGTGTGTGGGTGTCGCGTGGGCGTGTCGCGCTACAACCAAGCAAGTGTTTACCAAATCTCGCTACAGAGCCCTCTTCTTTAAAACAGTGCCTGCACGGTTAACTTTTTGGTAACACATGCTGCAGTTCCTCCTTAAATTTTCTGTTTCTCTATATCTACCTAACAACATGGAGAGTGCTACTACGTGTTCCTCGAATGTAGTGGTAGCAATCAGAATATCATCCATGAAGTTGGTGATATGAGGATTTTGTAATGGTTCCAACAATTTCCTCATCATTCTGGTGAAGATACTTGGAGCATTCTTTAAACCAAATGGGAGTACATTGAACTCGTAATGTCCATCCGGTGTACTAAAGGCTAACAGTTTCCTAACTTCTGGTTTCACTGGTATTTGGTAGTATCCCTTGCTTAGATCTACTTTTGAAAAATACCGAGCCTTACTCAATGTAGCAAACAACTGATTGGGTGTCAGGTAAATGGGTCTACCTGAGATTCAGTGATAGCATTTAGTTTCCTATAATCAATGCATAACCTGTGTTCACCACTAGGCTTCCTTAATAGCACCACACTTGAGCTGTAGGGAGATTCAGACTTTGAAATAATTTTCTCTTTTAAGAGATAATCAATCTCATCCTTGAGTGCCTGTCCTTTAGCATAAGGTATAGGGTATGTCCGCATACAAACTGGTGTAGGGTCAGTAATCGTCATGTCATACTCTAACAGATTAGTACACCCCGGCTTATCTGTGAGTACATCACATGGATTTCTAACACCTCCTGAACCTTTTTCCTCTGCTCAAGAGTTAAATGTTCACTCACATTAACCTGAGCATAGCTTTCCGTAGTTGATAGGGGTATTCCATGGAGGAAATTGGTTCATCCTGCATTTCTGTTGCAATGGCCAGGGTCATGATATGGGCAACTTCTGATGCTTCCCTGTCATAATACTTTTTAAGAAGGTTGACATGATACACCTTCTCCTTTCCTTTCTTGTCAATCTTATAGTTGGTCCGGGAAAGTTTTTCCAATATGACGTAGGGTCCCTGCCATCCAATTTGCAATTTATTATTGCTGCTGGGCAACAGTAACAGAACCTTTTCTCCCACCTCAAGTTCCCTATCTTTTGCTGTTTTATTGTAGTAAGCAGCCTGCTTCCTCCTGGCCTGTCTCAAGTTATCATTTGCCAGTTTCCAACTTGTTTTCAATCGAGATGTCAACTCGTTGACGTATTGGTATGAAGAAGTCACGGGTTCTTCTGCTTTTTCATCAGTCCATGTCCGCAACAATGCTTCCAGTGGACCTTTGATTGGTCGTCCAAACAACAATGTAGCTGGAGCCAATCCTGTGGAGTTATGTGGACTTCCCTATAGGCAAATAGTGCTGAGGGTAAGTATGTGTCCCAAGTTTCAGGTTTCTCACTAGCCAACTTTCTAAGGATTGAAATGAGCGTGCCATTGAACCGCTCTACTTGACCATTCCCTTGGGCGTGGTACGGGCTACAGTGATAATGTCTAGCTTGAAATAACCTGAATACTTCTTGTGTTAGCTTTCCCCTAAACTGAGAACCATTGTCAGTCAATATTTGATGTGGGAAACCTAATCGGGTGAATATTGTTAACAGTGCCTCTGCCACATGTTTCGAATCTATCGATGACATTGCTACTGCCTCTCCCCACATAGAGCAAGTATCGACCAAGGTTAAGATATATGCATTTCTCTTCTTGGTCCTACTGAGGGGTCCAACAATATCCACGGCAACACGTTCGAAGGGCGTTCCATGATGGGCATTTCTCCCAGTGTTGCTGGTGCAGTCCTATGTTTAGGAGCTACTCTTTGGCATTCTGGACAGGATCTCACATACCTCTTTATGTCCTCTG
Organism: Oreohelix idahoensis; assembly: GCA_024509875.1. Lineage (NCBI taxonomy): Eukaryota > Metazoa > Mollusca > Gastropoda > Stylommatophora > Oreohelicidae > Oreohelix > Oreohelix idahoensis. Next base: position 49,200 of record JAMPIV010016284.1, read on the forward strand.
TGATCCCTGGCCAAAAGTTAGTGACAGGCTATCCGTTGTCCAGTGCCCTGCCCCATATGTCCACTCGAAGGGTATAGCAGTTAGCATATGTCCACAGGTATCATGTCCTAGCTTCATAACCTGCTCCCTGTATGATTTTGGCACTACGAGCTGTCCATGTCCTTTTGGTCCTGTTCCAGCTTTTCTATATAGTAGGCCTTTTTTTTCATATATAAGTCTCCTTTCTCTGGAGGGTTATGGCTTTTAGGTAATTTGCCAAAGCAAGGCTTCAATGTACTGTCAGCAGTTTGAGCCTTTCTCATCTCTTCTGGATGAGTATTGATGATAGTGTCCTCCTCTTTCTTAGAGCTTGCCCTGGTCTGGACTGTTGCCATCACTATGGGTCTTATAGGTTCTCCTAGAAAGACATATCTACATCCCAGTATTAATGGGTAGATAGGGTTGTCCATCACTGCTGCTTTGATCTCTCCTTCCACATAGCGAGATCTTATGTTGATTCGGGCTATGGGCAGTGTCATGGTTCCTGCTCCCTTGACTGGTCCTCTGATTTCCACTGTTTCTGTGGTTATCTGTTCCGGACTCACCAGAGAAGAGCACACTACTGAGTCAAAGTCCAAGCCTGTATCATATAAGCACAGTACTTGGGTGCCATTCAAGGTCACTTCCTCACAGACAGGGGGATGATGGAGGTCATTCTGACTATCTGCCAGGTCCTTCCTTCCCTTGTTCTCTGTTGTAAGGCATGCAGCGTGATGAGGAGGGTTTTTCCGTCTGCATTCCGCAGTATTGTGGTTACTCATTTGGCAAGATTTACACCACTTTCCTTCCTTTCTTGGAGTTTTCTTTTCTGATCCTAGAGGGTTTTTTGTCTTTATAATCAGTTCTGTGTTTGTTCTTGTTGGAATTGTCCCTGTGTTCATAGTTGGTAAAGTTTTGTGAAGGTTTGAAGTTCTCACCCTGCTTCTTCTTATTTCCTGATACTTCTGACTGAGCTGCTTGATATCTTTCAGCCATGGTTAAAATATCTTCCAATCTCTCAGCTCCTTGTTCCATAAGAAATTTTCTCATTTCTTGAGGCATGGATTCTCTCAGTTGCTCCATCATGACCATTTCTTTTATATCTTGACACTTTCCTAAGCTAATCCATTTTGTCAGATAAGTTTCCAATCTGGCAGAAAACTGGTGATAGTTTTCTCCTGGAAGTAGCTTAGCAGTTCGGAATCTCTTTCTATAAGATTCAGAATTCTTTTCGTACCTGACCAGTAAAGCTTGTTTTAAGATTTCATAATCTTCCTGGTCTTCTTTTGAGAGTTTTAAATAAACATCGTATGAAACTCCCCTCAACCCCTGAGATAGCTTAAGGCTCCATTTTTCCTTTTCCAATCCATAGGTAGAGGCCAGTCTCTCATATCTATCCAGGTACGACTCAATGGCGTCCTCTTTTTCAATAAATGGATCCAGGTGGAAACTCATGGCTCCATTTGCCGCGCTATGGTTGGAGCTACTCTCAGAGTGAGGTGAGCTAGCACCATGATTGCTAGCTGCTCCCTGGAGTTCAAGTTCCTTTAAACTTAACTCATGCGCTCTTTGTAACCTTCTTTCTTCAGCTTCCAAAATTAGTCTCTTTTCTTCTCTTTCCAGTCTTTTGGCTTCTCTCTCTGCTTCTAATTTCTTAGCTTAGCTTCAGTCTCAACTTCCATTCTTTTAGTCTCTCTTTCTGCCTCTAATTTCTTAGCTTCAGCCTCAACTTCCATTCTTTTGGTCTCTCTATCTAAATATTTATCCACTTCAGTTGTGATATATCGAATTAGAGCATCTCCTGTCATACCCAAGTCTTTTCCTTCCTGCATAATCGCAGCTCTAAACTTCACCAATTCAGCCATGATGCTTACTTACCAGAGGGTATATAATTTTATCTTCACTAACAAACTAACTTAATTAAAATCAATTAATTACTTTGAACAAGACAAATCCTTAAAACCTTGTGAGCGTTTCCTATTTACTTCGTACTCAATGGTACTACTATTACAAACAAATTTCTAAGTTTTTAGAATTTTTTCCAAAAAAAAAAATTTATTTTTACAAACTATTTGTGGCTCAAGATAGAAGAATACATAGATAGTGGCCCAGGATACAAAATAATATCCCGCGAAAGAGCCCCCAATGTAGCGAAAGGTTTTCCTAGTATGATAGTAGTGGTAGAGCAGAAGTAGAATCTCTCTCCAGAAAGTATGAAGTTCCAGTGCCCGAGAAGTACACTGGTATCACAAGTGAGTTACAGCTGTGAATACTCTGAGCTGGACAATAGATTTAGGCTTCAGAAGTATAAGATGCTACTTCGCTATCGTAACCCTATGTGATATTATAATTAAATTAGAAAAAGTAACTCAAAATTTAACAGTTAAAAAATTTAACAAGTCAAATGAGTACAATTATCCAATTTATTATGTACATCTATATATTCTTGTAATGATAAATGGGTGTTGGAAGATGGTAAAATGTATGATTATTTACAGTTACAAATTAAAATAACTAATAGAAAAAGTCTTGGATTTATCTTCCACTGAATTTATAAAACAAGTTTGTCACATTATCTCTTGCCATCTAGTTTTTCATCATTAGAAAGTCGTTTTAGAACTGCTCACAGGATTTGTTGGATGGAAATATATAAACTCAACTTTATCCACGTCTGCTCGAGGTTCCTCCGACACACTGGAGTACGGAAGACTTTCCTTCAGCCCGCCCTATAACTACGGGGGACTAAGGTGTTGAAGTTTGGTTGACCTCTAGGCTTCAGTGAGCTGGATCAACTTCTTCAAGTCTTTAGTTTCTCGATCAGGAATGATCATAAACATTGATCATAAAAACCTGGAACAAGAAGTAATAGGTGGCCATTGTTCTAACAATCTCACCACCCTCTGCTGTTCATGATGCGACCATGTCTTCAGTGTTTGTATGTAAATGAATGAATCATGGTAGTATATTACAGAGATAGCATGATAAGATAATGTATAAGGTGCAGAATTAACAATATACATGAATAAATCACATGTTATGATACATGGGTACGATATAACCTTTGCCTTCCACTTATGGATGTCAAGTCACTTATGTACTTGCTGGTATGTCGTAAGCTTCCAGGCAAGAATTAGCCATAATATATTTGGCTAACCAATTAATGGTTATGCTTCCTGACAATGCCGGTGAAGGTTATCTCTGGTTAGCGTCATTCCCTTTTTTATTATATCTGCTACAATCAATCAGAAATAAAATCTGAAATAAAATGATATTAGTAATACATATATTTTTAATAAACTTACATACCCTCTTAGGATTAATAAGCTCACGGTGAGACTGTATTGGCTTAACTTAATCTGCCCTGCATGCAGCGTGAAAATAGAACTTTTCTTGCAGAGGCTGTCCTCCAGTTTCTCACTCTGGCTTCTGGATTTGGTGTGTGATTTACAATGCGCCGCTCTGTCCTTATATTTCAGTCTCTCGCGCGTACGAGAAAGCAGCTCCCAAATTCCCCAAAAGATTTTAGTTTCATCTCCTGTTTTGAAGCTATTTGAAACAATCTGTGCTTTTCCTGTACTCGTTTTTCTCTTCTGTCACTCACACACTTATCTCCTTCCTTCCTTCCTATATATCATTTCCTTTTCCCCATATGGGGCTTTCATTACATATAAGTTTTATACAATTCCGTTGAGGCTTGTTAGTGTAATAAATTTTTTAAAGATTATTAGCTAACTTTTAGCCGATGTGATGAAGGTGAAAAATATTAATTATCTTTAAAACTATTTATATTTGAATAATATCCTTTTGGATATAATTCCTAGCCTATCTCCTTTGTTGAGTTATATTTATTTAATATTATTCCAACCATGCGTTCTCCTGTAGTGAATAATTTAATGTCCAGTAAATGCAAACTTTTAAAGTCGGCCATACATTCCTATATAGCTATTTCCTCATTCTTCAGTAATACTGTATGGCTTTTAACCGTAAGTCACATTTCCGCTGTCTACCAACTTCAAAGAAAGACCGCAGCGCTGACCTTGCGCTGGTGTGTGTGGGTGTCGCGTGGGCGTGTCGCGCTACAACCAAGCAAGTGTTTACCAAATCTCGCTACATTTGCCAGCGATTAAGTACTGAGTAGTATCTGTGAAGAACATAAACATTTTATTCTTAAAGACTTGGGTGTATAAAGTAAAACCTGTCTGGCATTGCATTGGCATCCAGAACGACAGAGTACCCATTCCATAAACTTTAAGATTTAAATAAAGTAACGGGCCTATCGCGCCAGATTTAATTCTTCCTGAGAGAAACCTCAAGTACATTTCAGCCCTTGTGGCAAGTAAAATATTACAATCAATAAACATTCCGACGGAGTTGTGACTAGTAGGTGGTGTGACCAAATAAAATCCTATACTGAGAGATGGCAGTTACCTGACATTCCTAGTTACTAGAAATCTAAGCTATTGACACTTTGCTCGCTGTTAACGTTCGTGCCTGGACAATTTTAATGTGACAGAACCAGATATCCCTAAATAAGAAATACCAAGGAAACGTTCCCTGAAGAAGCGAATTCAACCTATCTTTTTGGAGCTGGGGTTCCCTTGGCCAATGTCTAACCCTGGAGATTCTGTATGAGCATGTCCTAAAAATTGTTTGTCCAGAAGTTGCTACCAAAGCTGTAAGTACGAACGAAAGCTAGTGATCACGGCTGACTGAATAGAGTGAATGCAGGACTGAGCGATTCTTTTTATTGTTGTATTTTGGCACCCATTTTTTGCTGTCTTAAATTTCTTTATGCAAGTGTTGTTGCTAACAATATTTTTCCTTAGGATAGATCAGAGTATCCAAGTCTGTTCATACCTGTAAAGGGAAATCTTAGACTAAATCATATGTATCCGTGACTCTTTGGGGCTATCACTTTTCTTCTAACAGGACTGTGGGCTATACATCGAGGGAAAGGATCATACCAATGGGTCTATCATTCTTGTAGCAATTTATTGACTTTATGACTATTTGTATATGTTCGATGTAATTTTATATGTTGTGATGGAAGTCTATTATGATAATTAAACTTTACATCAACTTAATCAGTGTGTTAGTCAGCTCGTTCCAAATTATCTATATTTTCATTTGTCATAGGTTCCACGTTTGTGCGTCTATTGTCGTCACTTATGTGTGTGGGAATGTGAGGACATATATATTAATATATATTATATTAGATTTGTCTGACTAATCTAACTCTGTTGTAGATGATAGGCTGACTGAGAGAAGCTTCTCGAGTGTCAGAGACAGAATCTACTATATTTCCTCCACCTCACTCGTGAAATCTATTTTTCTATTTTATCACCTCCCACTGAGCTATCGCTTATCTCTATGTCTATTCAGAAGGGACCACACTAAGTCTTAATCACCTATCACAAATCAACGACAAATGTGGGCTCGTTTCCGGAAATTGAACTGAAAATCCTGAGCAAGAACGACAAATGAGATCTCGTCCGTAGGATTTTTTTTTAACTTAGAATAGGAAGACGAGTACGATAAATATATTAGCTCGTCTGCTTTGTTCTTTATTCTGAAATAGAGTAAAAGTGTGATTGTCTCGTGGTATTGTGTATCTTTAAAAATAACTATTCCCCTAGACCAACGATCTGTTTATGGGCGTGCTGACCACACAATTAATAATTGTTTTTCCACAGCATTATTGAGCATTATACATTTGAGTTACAGGTTGATTTTGTCGGAATATATGTTAATTGTTGATTTTGTAATACTAAACGCTGGTAAAGTTTGTGATTGTCTAACGATCACTGGGTTTGAAGCAGAAAGGTTTTTGAACTTCTTCTTCTTCCTCGTTCGTCCTGAAAAGGACGTTAGTTGCGTTGTGTCTGTTTACAGCGGAGCTGAGATATCTTCGCCTTTCGGCCGGCACATCCGACTTCAGCACGGCATTTTTGGGGACCGGGTTTGCCTTCCCTCTTCGATCCCTACTCTCTCAGCCAGACTGCAGTGATGCAGCCTGTTTCCAGGACCACCACGTGGAGGTGAAGTAGGGTCTTGGTCAGCTCTGGTTCGCTGACCCTTACGCAAGCAGTCAAGCTATGGGTCGCTGACTGCATTCTCTATTGCTGCGTCTTTGGGTCTTTGTTTGAACTAAGTTAAGGAGTGCGTTTCGGACTATTTCGTCCAGATTAATTGCCTCCCTTACCCGATCTGACTTCAAGGGTGAACTTGTAGTGGATTTAAAATTAAGGGGATTTTTTTCCCTTCCTTAAATAATTTTTTTTGCAATAATTATTTTGTTTCCACTGCAGCAACGTATTTTTCAGTGAGTAATCTTAGCTACCATTTATTTGGCGTAGTCGTCTGCATTAGGTGCTTTATTGCCGATTAATAGCAGCGATAGTTAGATACATATCATAGGAGGAGGTATCCCAGGTCAAAGTATATCATCTTTTGTTTTGGTATTTTCTCGCAAGTGGTAGGAACCAGTGTATCCTTTTTCTTCTTTTCTTCCTTGAGTAGTCTCAGTCACTGATTTATTAAGGCCGAGAGGGTGAAACTGAGGCAGATGCTCAGACAGGAAGCAACGGAAGAGGGACTGGTCGGCGACGAAGCGAAAGCTTTTGTCAGAGACGAACTTGAGAGATATGACGCGGAGAAGAACGAAGCAGAAGCTAGGAGGAAGGAAGAAGCAGCCGAAACTTTAGAACATAAGAAGATGGATGAAGAAATGGAAATCCGCAGGGCGAACGAAAGAGAGAAGGAGAGACAGCATGAGAAGGAGAGGGAGGAGAGACATCACAAGTTGGCACTCAAAGCTCTAGAAGTTCAAAGTCGTGGTGCTGCCTCTACCTCCAGCAATGGAGAGTCTTCTCCTCATTCTTCCTTAACTGATCCTTCTAACACTCAGTCTCTTCAACTAAACACTATGTCTTTCACTCTTGAATCTTTTCCTTGTCCTAATGAGAAGATTGACACATGGCTAGAAAAATTTGAGAAAATTGCAACTCTGTACGGTTTAGAAAGGTCGCGTTGGAATATGAAGCTTTCACAGGCTTTAAAAAGTTCTGCGTATGATGTTTACGTCAAACTGGAGAGCAGCCAACAAGACAATTACGACGTCTTGAAGAAAGCGTTACTGGAGCGTTTTGAAATGAACGCGCGTAAATTTTTGCAACTGTTTCGCAACAGCAGAAAGGAGAATTCTGAAACTTTTCAGCAGTTCTCCTCTCGTCTAAAGGGATATCTGACAAAGTGCCTAGAGCTCTCGCAGCTCCCCTCTACCTATGAAGGTCTTGAGGAATTTGTTATTACAGAACAAATAAAGAACACTTTGTCTGCTGACACCCGAAGATTTTTTAGCTGAGCAAGGTGCAGAAAAGCCTGAAGACATTTTGGAAAAGTCTGAGCGATATCTAAATGCGCTGGCTGAACTGCCGGCCACAAAACGTAAACCGACAGAAGAGCATTTTCGAAAGAATAATCTAGACCAATCTTCTCATGCTTCTAATCAGAATAACCACAGAGAAACTGGACCCCAAAACCCGCCTCCTGAAAAATTCAAGTTCGACAAAAACAAGTACCCCAACCACAGTAAACAGTCTGATCAACCCGACCGTTCTTCATGGCACCGCAGCCAGCGAGGACAAAGTGACAAAGGGAAAACCCCTGCGCACGGGACTAATGATCAGGGCGAGCACACTGAGCCTAAACGCATCGGATGCTTGCTAACAGTCTCGCAAGGCGGAATTATTGACAGTGATTCCCAACCTGAGGGAGAGAGACCCACAACGCGAGGTACTGTTATTTTGAACGGTTCTCACACGTTTTGTTTATTTGACACGGGGCTTTCTTTTGATTGCATTGTTGCCAGGCACCTGGTTAAACCCGATCAAGAGACAGGAGAGACCGTCCAACTTTGTGGAGTTTCTAAGAGTGATGCACCTACAGCGCTTCCCATCGCACTGATGGAGATCCACTCTGATTTTGTCAGAGGCGTGATCAAAGAGGATGTTATGGATGACCCCATCTACCCAGTCATACTTGGCGGTAGATACGTGTTTATTGGGAAACCAGAAGAGCCGATTGTGGCAGCAGTAACTACAAGAGGGCACACCAAGAAGGAACGGGAGCATGCGCCTAATTTGTTACCTATGGAACTTAAAGATGCGCAACAAAAGGACCCTACTTTGGCACCCTGCTTTAGGAAACTGCCCATGGCTAAGGAACCCAGACAGCACGGGGACATTTTTTCTAAGGATGGTGTACTTTATCGCAGAACGGGCAAGCCTGACCAAGGTTACAACCAGCTCCTAGTACAGAAACAGTACAGAAGCCAAATCCTAGAAATGGGGCACTCTCTTCCCTTCAGCGGACATATGGGACAGAACGCCACAAACCAACGGATAACCACTCATTATTGGTGGCCAGGAGTAAATACTGATATTATCAGGTATGTGAAATCCTGTGCGCAGGGCTAACGTGTACCACCCAAGCAACGGACAACCCGGTTTCCATGGGTGAAATGCCAATAATGGGAACACCATTCGAACGGGTTGTGATCGACATTTTAGGACCCTTAGAAAGGACTAAAAGAAGGAACAGGTATATCCTGACCTTAGTCGACACATGCACTTTATGGGCAGAAGCTATCCCGCTAACATGCGCAGATGCCAAGCATGTCGCAGAAGCCCAAGTGCAGATTTTCACTCGGTTGAGATTTTCTCAGCAAGTGTTGACGGATAACGGATCTCCATACCGAAACCTGTTAATGGATGAGATCGTTAAGATCTTGAGGGACCAGCACATCTACACTAAGCCTTACACTCTGGCCAGAAGTGGGTTGGTAGAACGTGTTAACGGAAACCTCAACATGATGTTAAGTAAACTGGCACAAGTGAAACCTGACGAGTGGGATCTTTCTATCCCTGCAGCTCTATTTGGCTACAGAGAAACGCCACATACGTCCACAAGATTTCCGCCAGCCACGCTTTTATTCGGCAGACCCATTAAGGGCCCGCTTGAAGCCTTACTTAGGTCGCTGACAGACCAGAAGGCTGATGAGACTGGTCTCAGCAAGTAAATATGTGTCGGATTTAAAGGAAAGGTTGAAACTAGGATGGGACCTAGCAACGACCAACTTTAAGCGAGCACGCACAAAGCACTCTAACCGATACGGGAAAGTCGCGAAAGAAAGAGAATTGGAAGCAGGAGAGAAAGTTTTGGTGTTACTCCCTACCGGAAACAACAAACTGAGGATCGGATGGCAAGGGCCGTTTACCGTTCTGAAAAAGATTTCTAAGGCTAACTACCAGATCTCTATTCAAGAAAAGGAGAAGGTTTTCCATTTAAATCTGTTAAAGAAATTCTCGGAAAGACCGGTGCCGACCTCCGAATATCTCCTGAAGATCGCCAAAATTGACGAAGATGTCGATAGTGGCAGGGAAATTCCACTGCGCACACACGAAATCTTTCAAAAATCTCAAAAGCGGCGACACTCTTTCAAGCGCGCACGGAAGACATTCCAGAGAAGGAAGAATGGTGGAGGGGACTTGAGTAGGAATTGGAGAGAGCCGGAGGGGGGAGATGAGAGGGAAGAGAACAGACACCCTGAAGCTACGGATATAGGAAATTTATTTCCATAACGTAGACATGGAGTGCTTTCATATCTTAAAGGGGGGACGTTCTGTCGCATAGAGATTTATGATCAATAAATTTTCTATATTCTTTTCTTTTCTACCCGTGTCCTCTACTTTATTATCGCTCTTTTATCCTTTTCCTGTTTTTCGCATTCGTTCGTTTGCGACAAAATATATTTTCCCATTCTGACTTTACCGTTTCTTTTCTTATACTAGAAACGCATTTTATGACATAATGTCAGTCACTGCACTAGACGAATAACTGTGAATATACGTTCTGGTCAAACATAGAGAGCAGACATCTGTCTACAGTTTCCCCTGTCACAGTGTTTCTTCGGCTAGTTTCTCGGCCTGAGGTGTGGAAAGCGCCAGACATACATCGCTCAGAATAGCCGTATGTCGGAGAAGGCGTTAAGACGCGTATTGACAGGTTATAGCAGGCTTCTGAGTTAATGTGAAGTGTTAGGAGAGGGGGAGATACCGGCGCTATTTCGGATTTCGAAATAACGTGGGACCCTTTGTCTGTTTCATATAATATACCATAGTAGTTCAGACTTCATCATTCTGACCTCCGAATTTGCAGTAGACGGATCGCTTCGTTCTAAATACTTATTTATAAGGGAAACTCTTAGTTTCGTAGTGATACCCGTAGTTCTGTTTGTAGGTAATATTTAATATCTATTGTGTTGAGTGATCTAGTGATAAATCGCTTATTTTCATTTTACTAGTTAGATTTCTGTGCAGAAGAAATTAATATTAAGTCTGTTATATTCGCTAGTCGACATGTTACAGTGGAAAGCAGAATATATTATAAATTCTAGCTTAAACTCATGCAGCTGTAAATGAATTAAATTAAACTGCGAATAATCAGTCGAGAATATTTTAACTAACTTATAACTGCACTGATTCATCATTGAGTATTGACGAAATACGTATGTATTTCTAAGTCATGATGACTGATTTTGTGAACATAACTTATTTCACGGGAGATTTAAATGATAAGACAAGCTTTACGCTTGCAGTTTATAATGTAAGTTATAACCGAGGGAATAGTATGTATAAGTATTTTATATGTTGTTTTCTCTTTATTCAGTGAAACTGGGGTGACCCAACTTTGCCAGCGATTGAGTACTGAGTAGTATCTGTGAAGAACATAAACATTTTATTCTTAAAGACTTGGGTGTATAAAGTAAAACCTGTCTCGCATTGCATTGGCATCCAGAACGACAGAGTACCCATTCTATAAACTTTAAGATTTAAATAAAGTAACGGGCCTATCGCGCCAGATTTAATTCTTCCTGAGAGAAACCTCAAGTACATTTCAGCCCTTGTGGCAAGTAAAATATTACAATCAATAAACATTCCGACGGAGTTGTGACTAGTAGGTGGTGTGACCAATAAATTTTCCTATACTGAGAGATGGCAGTTACCTGACATTCCTAGTTACTAGAAATCTAAGCTATTGACACTTTGCTCGCTGTTAACGTTCGTGCCTGGACAATTTTAATGTGACAGAACCAGATATCCCTAAATAAGAAATACCAAGGAAACGTTCCCTGAAGAAGCGAATTCAACCTATCTTTTTGGAGCTGGGGTTCCCTTGGCCAATGTCTAACCCTGGAGATTCTGTATGTGCATGTCCTAAAAATTGTTTGTCCAGAAGTTGCTACCAAAGCTGTAAGTACGAACGAAAGCTAGTGATCACGGCTGACTGAATAGAGTGAATGCAGGACTGATCGATTCTTTTTATTGTTGTATTTTGGCACCCATTTTTTGCTGTCTTAAATTTCTTTATGCAAGTGTTGTTGCTAACAATATTTTTCCTTAGGATAGATCAGAGTATCCAAGTCTGTTCATACCTGTAAAGGGAAATCTTAGACTAAATCATATGTATCCGTGACTCTTTGGGGCTATCACTTTTCTTCTAACAGGACTGTGGTCTATACATCGAGGGAAAGGATCATACCAATGGGTCTATCATTCTTGTAGCAATTTATTGACTTTATGACTATTTGTATATGTTCGACGTAATTCTATATGTTGTGATGGAAGTCTATTATGATAACACTGACAAACAACATTTTTCTTTCTTATATAAGAATAAGTGTTCTTAGGTCAGTTTCTCGCGCTGATTTCAAATTTGAAATCCGTTTATCTCTATTACGTCAGGTTCTTAAGATATTTGTGAATAAATATATTTTTGGGAAACCGTTATTTGCTCCGTTTCATTTTTACTATATAACTTTTTTAAAATTAATAAAATGCAAAATAATTCTACTTTTTATACTGCTAAAAGATGCATGACATATGTTACGTTATATTTCAAATAGTTACTGTATTTTGAAATAATTCTGAGTGAAATATGGCTTCTAGAAGTTGTAGAAATTCGGCTGATCTGTTCTGTTACGTGTGCGGATATTTTACCGATCGTGTTCACCAGAAAAACTTTACAACATTGCTAAAGAAAGCATATGAACTTTATTTCGATTCGAAAGTTGATGATGCAAATAAATCTTGGATGCCAAATGCAGTTTGTTCGACTTGTGCAAATACATTGGCAGGTTGGTTACGAAAATCGCCGAAGCATAAGTTGATGCCTTTTGGAGTGCCAGTAATATGGCGTGAACCGATAAATCACGCTACTGATTGTTACTTCTGCTTGACAAATATCTATGGTTTCACTTTTAAAACTAGAAAGTCTGTGGTTTATCCAAATATTGAATCGGTTTTGAAACCAGTGCCTCATGATCCAATCACGTGTCCGATCCCAGTTCCACCAGAACAATATCCATTGGATGTGAATGAACATCAGAAAGTGATAGTTTACCTGCTTTAGAAACTAATTCTGACTCGGATTATATACCGGTGAATGATGGTGTTCACTTAATTAACCATTCAGAACTTTCAGATCTAATACGTGATCTTGCTCTCACCAAAGGACAAGCGGAATTACTCGGTTCGCGACTCAAAGAATGGAATCTTTTAGCGCCCAATACTCTGATATCTAAATTTCGTCATAGACACAGAGAACTTGTTCAATACTTTGAGATGGATGATGACATTTGCTATTGCAAAGATGTAAAAGGTCTAATGGTGCACCTCGGTCATGAGCACATAGTCAACGAATGGCGACTTTTCATCGACTCTTCCAAGACTAGTCTAAAAGCCGTGTTATTGCATAATGGAAATTTATTTTCATCAATTCCAGTCGCCTACTCTGTTCATATGAAAGAAACTTATGACAATGTGGCTATACTTTTGGCAAAAATAAAGTACAATGACTACCAATGGCGGATTTGTGGAGACCTAAAGGTCATTGCAATTCTCACGGGCATGCAGACTGGGTATACTAAATTTTGTTGCTTCCTATGTGAATGGGACAGCCGCAACAAACAGGAACATTATGCAAGAAAGGTGTGGCCTATCAGGGATCGTATGCAGCTCGGGCATAAAAAATATAATACTCGAGCCATTAGTTAACAAAGACAGCATCATTTTACGACCGTTACATATAAAGTTGGGGCTCATGAAGAATTTCGTAAAAGCGTTAGATAAAACGAGCAAAGCTTTCACTTATCTTCGAGAAAAGTTTCCGCAAATTAGCGATGCAAAGATAAAGGAAGGTATCTTTGTAGGACCTCAGATTAGGAAAGTTATTGCAGACAAACAATTCGAGAACTTGTTACATGGTAGTGAACTTCGCGCATGGATGGCATTCAAATCGATCGTCGATAGCTTTCTGGGAAATCACAAATCTGTCGACTATGTGCATATTGTTAAGCAGTGCATAGATGCATACAGAATTATGGGCTGTAACATGTCCCTCAAAATCCATTTGCTCGATTCGCATCTTGACTTTTTCCCTGACAACCTTGGCGAAGTCAGCGATGAACATGGAGAACGATTCCATCAAGATATCGCCGTAATGGAGTCACGTTATCAAGGACGGTGGAGTGTGACCATGCTTGCCGATTATTGTTGGATGCTTCATCGCGATGTACCACATGCCATTCACCGACGAAAGTCGACTGCAAATAAATTCAAGCCTACATAACTGTTATACTTCTTGTACAAATGATGTTGTAATACTGTATGCGTTGTTAAAAAACTTCAATTGCGTATTTCTAGAGATCCCGACCTGATAGAGAAAAACGGTTTGCAGATTTAAAAACAGCGCATTAAAATTGACCAGAAAAACATAGAAGTGTTAGAGAAAGAAAAAAAAATTTTTTTTTGTTAGCCAGTGTAATTAACTTATTTATTTGTCATAGGTTCCACGTTTGTGCGTCTATTGTCGTCACTTATGTGTGTGGGTATGTAAGGACATATATATTAATATATATTATATTAGATTTGTCTGACTAATCTAACTCTGTTGTAGATGATAGGCTGGCTGAGAGAAGCTTCTCGAGTGTCAGAGACAGAATCTACTATATTTCCTCCACCTCACTCGTGAAATCTATTTTTCTATTTTATCACCTCCCACTGAGCTATCGCTTATCTCTATGTCTATTCAGAAGGGACCAAACTAAGTCTTAATCACCTATCACAAATCTACGACAAGTACACAAACACAGGATGATAGGAAGACGCAGGCTATGGCTTGGACACACATTGAAAAGTTTGTTGTTAGCGTTACCAGTCAGTCCTTCGTTCTAAAATCCCCAGGGTAAACGAAGCAGAATTAGACCAAAGCACACACAGAGAAGAGAACTGGAAACATCAATTTAAATGGTGAAGAAGAAATGGAAAGTTGATGACACGTGACAGATGGACAGCACATGTTTGTTGAAGGGCCACGTTTCATATAGAACAAAGGGATACAGATGATTGATGGACAACACACAAAGACACAAATCTGAAGTGGGGTGAATAAACAGTTGAACATTTGAAGTGACCATTGCAACTACCTTCAGCCTGTCAGTGATTACTTTGGCCACACTTCAATTGCAGTGGTAGCGCCGGTCTCCATTAGGAGCAACAAGAAGAAACAAGTCAGAAAGAAGAAGAAACGTGTAGACAGATTTAAATATAGACAGAACGACAGACTCAAATGTAGACAGATAAATAGATATGTAGACAGGCAGACAGAAAGACAGACATTTAGGCAAGCAGACAGACAATAGACATGTAGACAGACATGAAGAAAAAATACATACATTTACACAAAAATACAGTCATGTAGACGGAAACAGACATTTGTGTGGACCGTCATGTAGACTGACAGATGTATGGACAAACACGCAAGCTCGTAGATAGACAGACATACAAGTAAACATGCAGAAACGTAGGAAGCAAGACAAACGTGTAGACATGCATGCAGACATGTATACAGACCGACGAAAACGTAGACGGATAGATAAAATGACAGTCATGCATACATGTAAACCAGGTGTTCCAAATCTGGTATGCATGTAATGGAGTAATATGAATCGTATGCCAGTAAACACAACAAAAACGAAATCTATGTTGATTACCACCAGACAGAAACTCCTAAGCTGCACCAAAAGATCGCTACAGCTACACGCGGAATCAATACAAATTGAACATGTAACAGAACACAAAGTTCTGGGGATCACGATTGACCAGCACTTAACGTGGAACTCCCATGTACGGAATTTAACCAAACACATAGCACAAAAGACGTACCAGCTAGCCAAAATAAAACACTTCTTAGACGCAGAAACTAGACTATTGTTCTACACCTCACATATACAGACACATCTAGATTACTGCTCTACACTATGGGATTGTTGCCCTGCTTCCACCTCGAAGAGACTGCACTCCCTGCAAAAGAGAGCAGTGCGTCTGATCACCGATAATCGCACGACACCACACACAAGGACAGGAAAAGAACCCAAAATACTGTCGCTAAAAAAACGTCTTCTCTACAACAAAGCCAAGCTGACTCACACAATTCTATCTAACAATGCCCCGTCGTACCTAAGATCATTGTTTCAAACCAGTAGAAGGATTTTTTAACGATTACATCAGTTACGTCTGCCCAAACCTAGGATCGACCTGTTCAAAAAGAGTCTAGCCTACTCTGGTGCCTACTTATGGAACAGCCTTCCACACCACCTAAAAAGCCTACCTACACAATATTCTTTTAACAAAGCACTTTTCAAACACTTCCTCAACACTGATTATCTACCCCCATAGAAACAGTATTTGCCTGTCAACATCTCATCCATAGGTCAACATTTCTTTTCCTCTTCCGCTCATTTTTGTGTGTGAATAATTTGTTTTATATCCAAGTAATATCATTATTATATTCACTTTAAAATATTATTATATAATGTAATGTATGTGTGAATGTACCCACATAATACTGTACTTTAGAAATGTGAGTCGTGAGAATGTACCTGCATACCAAAAATACAGATTAATTGTAGACGGATTGACCGCATGAGTGAGTGTCGGTATACAGAATTTATTTATTTTTATTTATTGTTTTATTTATTTTATTTTATTATTACTTTTTTCCCCCATTTACTAGCTTGTTTGTTTCAAAAAAAAAAAAACCCTACTCATTTTTTTATTTTTATGCTTGCATACTGTAAATGAATGCTGTTATGGTAACTTTATAATGTTGCATGCCTTTAAATTAATGCTTAAAGCATCATGTGGGAATGAAAGGATATAGTATGCAAGATTAATGAGAGTGGAAGGGCAGAATGTTAGACGGGCCTGCGCGCCCAATTCTTTACCCTTCGAAAATAAAGTTCGTTCGTGCGTTCGTTCGTTCTATCTATCTATCTATCATTATTATTATTATTCTTTTTTAATGTTTAAAACATACTTTAATTATGATGATTATTGCAAATTTAATATTACTTTTATAATGATAAATGCCTTAATTATGCTTAAAGTAAATGTGAGGATGAAAGGATATAGTATATATGATGAGAGAGAGAGGAAGGGCAGAATGTCAGACGGGCCTGCGTGCCCAATTCTTAACCCTTTGAAAATAAAGTTCGTTCGTTCGTTCGTTCGTACCTTTGAGGGGAACGAGAAGCTCGTCAGTGTGGTAAGGGGGAATATTTAGCAAATAAATGCTCTGTAATATTAAAATATAACACAAGTTGTTGTTGTTGTTGTTGTTGTTGTTGTTGTATAACTAGGGCTGCTGAGCTTCTCGCTGCTCTTTAGCAGCCAATAACAAGTTGAAGACTCCTTGGTATTATCTACACTTTAGATCTTTTTCTGTGACTTTTCTGACATTCCGAAACGTGTTCAGGTGAAATCATGAGCTCCATTTTCTTCAGCCTTGCTTGCATTTAAAGGATCTGGTCCCAAGCTAGGAGTAAGAAGTGCGTGGCATACTGTGCACTTCCCGCGATCCAAGGGGGCTCTCCAACTATGCAGAGCTAAAATACTGTACTCTGTTCTGGGATCTCCCATAGAATTATCACGTCCTGCATAAAGCCACTTCTCAGCTTCCCCTGCCTATCACTGATCTCACAGTGAGATCCTTCTGCATGCAGTCAACCAAGTCAAAGCCAAAGAATTACGACTGGGGCTCAAGTGACTTCTCCAAGCTTAGTCTGCAATGCTGGGTTCTCAACAAGTTTCACCACAGGGGAAATCCCTGAAAGTATGTGGATGATTTCAAGAGTCAATGAGGATGTTATTTGCCTCACAGAAATAGGCTTACTTCCATGTACGTATATTGTAACATTGTGCATAGCTGGTGGTCATATAAGGATGACTCCAGATATTCCGCCATGCATATATAACACAAGTAACAGTGTTAGTGAAAAAAAAAAAGTTGTAGGTTACAGAGAACGGTGAGGGTGGAGTGGGAAAGAGAGGGAGGGCAGTGGGTTGTATTTTTGGGACCATTAAGTAAAGCATAGTTTCATTTACATTTGTCATCCTGAGATTAGGTAACCATCACTGTTCGTAAATTCGAACCGTAATTATCTGGTGACATGCGCAGGACAATGAATAATAGTGCCCGTATTGTAATCCCGAAGAAAGATAATAAAAATAACACCATTTAGAATGTGGCCAGCTGACTATGATTAAATCCAAATCTTTAAGAATTGTATTGCCATTGCTAAATAGGATTTACCACGTAATATCAGTGAGCTTTCCAGTTGCAATGTGTGTCCAAATCTCGTCTTTGCTTGTAACTGCGAAAATTGAATAGGGGGTAAAGAAAGGCTTACTAAAAGCTTAAGGGGTCCTGACACCGAAGAAACGTTGGGGACCTGTCATGTAAGATATACAAGAATACAAAGAAAAAGATAGACAAACAGCTAGAAAGATGGGGCACAAGTGTTGAATAGTGAAATAGCAATTATGGAATGATTAAAATAGAAGTGTGAGCAGCATTATTACTATTTAACAGATAACAATATCAAAATAAGAATACAAAAAAGCAAGAGGAGCTTTCGTTGCATTGGGAAACATATGGAGATCAAGTCCAACACCAAAATAAGAATCTTCAACTCAAATGTCAAGTCAGTCCTATTGTATGGATCTGAAACATGAACAACAAAACAACAACCAAAAAGCAACAGACTTTCATTTATGGGTGCTTGCGTAGAATAGAAGGATTAAAATGGTATGACAAGGTCACCACTTTGGAACTGATGACAAGGACCAGACAAGTGCCAGTGGAACAAGAGATGAGAAAAAGACGCTGACGATGACGATGGAGAGGACACGCTATTGAGGAAACATGTGGATAACATTATAAAACAGTTCTGGTTGTGAAACCCCCAGGGTAAGAGATGCAGAGGGAAACCATGACAAACATGGAGAACAGAACTGGAGAAAGAAGTGAAAATGATGAGGAAAACGTGGAAAGAACTTCATTTATGGCACGCGACAGGACGACTTGGTATGTGTTTGTTGAAGGGTTATGCTCCTATGGGAGCTAATGGGTATTGACTGATTGACTGATTGATTGACTGATTACAGTATTATTAACACCTTTCAAGAAAGTTTCAAGGCCACTGATACACCTAAGGTTGTTGATCCACTAGAATGTTAGGCCACCACTGATAATTCTATATAACTGAAACCAGTGGTAGATAAGTGATGAAGGCGTAAATGTGTTCTCCTTATCTAGGCCACGCCCCCTCAGGGCTATTTGTAAATATGTCCCTATTGTCACTGTGCCTGGCATTTTCAAAGTGGGTGTGTATTGGTGCATTCTTTCGTCACAGCACAGTAACACACATAGAAGCCATGTAGCGTAGAACGACTGGTGATGGTTAATGAACAGTTTTATTAACGCTACACACACAGTCACGATAACACAGACGGAAATTACGCATACAGTACAAATCATAGGTAAGTCAAATCATAAGCTCAAAATACCCCACAGAGCTCCATTATAAATCGTGGTGCACACCTCATAAATGCACGTACAACACTCCTAAAGAACTGCGCTCACCGCAGTTATAAATATGGCCTCATAACTTATAGCATAATGATGCACTTCTCATTGAAGATGACCATCACGATTTTCCTCAAAGGACTCCGTCCTCCCCTTCTCCACCAAGGCTGCTCCCCGGCAGTTGAATAATCATCGTCAGCTATATATATTCAAGGCCTAATCATAAATAGTGGTGCACTTCCTCTAGAAGATGCACATCACCATATTCCTCAAAGGAAAGACTGCGCACACAGCAGTCTGCAGTAATATCTTCCCTGCATAATATCTATATATGGCCTACCAAGTCCCTATGACCTCTATCATATATTTGTTCACCCAATTTTACCGTTAATCTAGTCTACAAGCGATGCAACCCTTAATTTACTTTGTCCAACCCGTATACAAAAGTATCACCTCCCTTTTTGACCTTAACATCTTACCACCACCCCCGGAGAAAAAATAATTTATCATTTTTTTAACAAAAACTACATCAATGAAAAATGAGGGGTGAGCTAAACTCTGAAATACTCATAGAAAAATTAACTTATGTTAAGGTTATAATAATACATCGACAAAAAATATAAGCAAGTGTACAATAAAACAAATTATGCAGAATAATTTGCTAAGTACATTAAATAAACAGTTTCAAACAAAGTTAACTATGATCACTGTAGAGCAAGTAGTATACAATAAATAGAAAGTAACAGATAAGATCAAGCATAAGAAGCATGATCAACATCAAAAATCAGCAATGAAATCAATATAGTAACAAAGATCCATAATCCCATTTGATAACAATCAAGTAAATCAAATACTTACATTCAACTAGATAAAACCGACATAAAAACTACCTCATACCAAACCATATAATTAACATAACAATCCTGAAGAAGGAAGTATACGAAGTATAAGAAGTAAACGTCTACAAATAGAATTAAGTGACACCAAGATGAAACATAGAAGCATCACGAAAGTATAACTGCTTCAAAAGAAATGAAGTGAAACGAAGAATCATCCGAAAAGAAAGAAGAAAATTCAAGAAATGAATGTATAGAATAAGTAATAACACATCCTAATAACTATCTAAACCAACATTGTATTGTAAACAAATACAATCATGACAGAAAATCATCGAACAGAAAAACATAGTATATATATATATACTTAACACTAACGAAGGATATAACTAGATAATGCATAATAAATAATTTAACCAAATTACAACACTTATTCATAACTAAAATGAAATATCACAGGCATCACACACAAAAAAGTGTGATTTGTAAAAACACAAATATCACAATCTCAAAAGAAAAAAAAAATTATTATCTCTTTCTCTCTTTTTTTTTTTTTTTTTAAATGTGGACATATCAATATATTAAGCACTGGACACATAAAAAATACAATACTTTCACAAAAAAAAAAAAAATACATTTTCCAAAATTACAATACAAAAAAGTTTCTTAACATTAAGTTAAATAAAAATAGTATTTTAAATTTTTACAAGTTTCAACCACTAATTAATAAATCAAAAGTGAAACGAGCTTTAACAAAATGAGAGACATAAAAATATATTCCCATCTCTAAGTAAACACAACTGAGCACCTATAAAACCATACTATTAACATCATACCAACTTGCACATATAAACATAACATTATTTCTCATGAAAAAGTGTTTAAGTCACACTACCAAATTCTTCAATCAAACAACATTATCTACTATCTCTGACAATTCTACATATATAGTTTAGTTCCAAAATAACATTTCACAACACAACAATTTCTTCATACAACCTTTGTATAAGGTAATATATTAACTACACATGTAGTCAGATACGAAAAAGAAAAAAACAAATTTAGTAACCAAAAAAATTCTCTGAAAGCGACTAACGCATATTCATAACCAATGAGTTTGTGCTTAGGGCTGACAATCTCATTATGTAAAAACTATTCTAACAGTTAGTCCTGCAAAATCATGTCAATGTTTTGATGTATCAATTTCACAACAGACCACATATGGTCAAACATAATATGAGCAAATGAAATAGTCTTCAGACTAGTGTATGTAAATACAAAAAATCCATAATTTCATCAACAACAAAAAATAACAATCAAAGACAAGTCAATACAAAATGAAATGTTACAATTCATTACAATGATAATACGTACAATATTTATCAACAATACAATTATTTAAATAACAAGATAGAGTACAAATAATGCATAAATATGGACATACACAATATCCAATGAAACATTATACAATACAATCATATTATACTATACAATAATACATTATCCTAGAAAAATCAAGTATAAGAAACATTGTAGTAATCTTGAATCAATTTCTAAAGAAAAAAAAAATAAATAGGTTACAACTCCGGTGTAGTATTCTGTAAACCGCACGGGATGACATCAAATAATACAAGGTCAACAAACTGGCTGGGTTACGCTTGACTGCACACACGGTCGTAAGGTAACAAACATTTCTGTCACAGGTAAAGGAAAAAACAGGCACGCTGACCTTTATCGCACAGCTGCTACTGTTTGAAAAATACAAATGAAAATCTTCATTTTAATCAACTGTAAGATTATCATGAAAAACGGATAGGTTAAACACACAATTACCTATGAAAACATCTGGTTTCCATATGATGTCACCAACTCTTCGTTCACACATAATATACAACCCAGGAGGCTTGGGTCAACCTGACCGAAAATGACGGTCATCACGCCAGTAGTAGGCTGAAATAAAGTGACATACACAACAACGAGATTCTCTCTCGTAATACATAACAGTAGTAGTACTTAGGACATCAATAGTTACTGTTACTTTATTTACTACCAATGACTTTGGGATTTTGTTGCACACAGTTAACCTGGTTATGCGTAGTAATATTTTGAGAGTTATTATCTCTATTACCATTCCCCTTATCATTCCATTTGTTCTGCCTAGGACTGCAGTTAGCATTGTTATGCTTAACATATCTTCTAGGATAGAAGTATCTAGTAAATGAATCTTGTTGACTCCTAGAATAATTATTACCAAGTTTGTAATCTTTAATGTAACTATTCCTACCATAATTTCTCAACTCTTCAGAATCAATCTTTTGAGATCTGTTAGACTGTCTGGAAAAACTACCATTTAATGGGCTTCCCTGGTACTGTCTAACATTATGGTTATCTCTTTTACCAGAACTGTTGTTATTCTTTTCTATGTTAACATGCTTATCTGCTGTATCACACTGCCTATATTGTGTATGACAAGCAGTGGAACTCATAAAATCATTATGGTTACCAACATGATATTTGTTATATTTATTACCAGAATTAGATATTACACATGAAGTATCTTTGCTGGTCTGACGCCAATAGCCATTAATCTTCAACGTAGCGTCTTTCGTACGTGGGAAATTATATCTGCCACGCCGAGATTTAAGTCCAT
This sequence comes from Oreohelix idahoensis, assembly GCA_024509875.1. Classification (NCBI taxonomy): domain Eukaryota; kingdom Metazoa; phylum Mollusca; class Gastropoda; order Stylommatophora; family Oreohelicidae; genus Oreohelix; species Oreohelix idahoensis. The sequence goes on from JAMPIV010016284.1 coordinate 71,691, forward strand.
CATGTTCCATTTTCGAATTCGCTAAGAGTGTATAGGGCAGGCTCTTTGCTTGTTTATAAACAACCTTCTGTCTACTATTGTCAACCTTAACAGTAGACAAATCTTTGATGCCTAAAACAACATCCACTAAACCATTGACCCTTGTACTCAATTCAGTAATCTCTTGGTTTAGTTTCTTATTTAAGTTATTACATGTCATAACTTTACATCTTTCTTCTGTAAGTAACTTCTCAATCTTAACCATTTTCTTTCTCTGCACCGTTAACTCTTCTATCCTCTGCTTATCATCATTTTCCTTATTTGTTCTCCTCTGTGGTTCTAATTTTATTAATCTCTTCTTTTGCACCTCTTCTATCTGTGGCTGAAGTAGGGCTACCTGAGCCTGAAGACCATCAACTTTAGCAGCTTGTTGCTTCAACTCATTAATCTTCTCGGAAGATACATTATTCTTTTCTTTCAGTTGGTGACTGAGAATATTGTTCTCATCCAACACATCATGAAGCATATCTATATACTTCTCCTCACTTACATTGCTATCAATCTTCAACTTCTCATACATTTCTCTCTTATTTTCAATCTCCTGCTTGAGATTACTAATTTTGCCTTGATTATGTGCAATCTGTGTTTCCAAGTCTTTTACTCTACTGCACGCAGATTCTAATGCTGTTTTCACACTAGAAAGCTCCAAGTTTGATTTATGCAAATCACTTGTGAGTTTAGATACTGTTTCTTGTAGTTTTCTCTTCTCAGCTATATCCTGCAAACAATTTTCTCTTTGTTGTAAGGCAATTTGCTTGTTGTTCTTCCTTCGCTCCTTCTCTTCTAATTCTTTTTTTGTTGTCATCCTGCATGTTGTTGCAGATTACATTATGTAAAACCCTATGGATATATTTGTGTCTATCCTGAGTACAATTGTACACAAACGAACGTATGTAATGTAACACCTCCGCCAAATCTCTAGCCATGATCAATCGAGGACCTGACCAGAAGTTGTCGTTAGCAAAACCCGACAAAGCTTCTATCACACTAAACAAAAAACTGTCCAGAATATATTTCTCAAGTGCTGGGCCTCGTAATTTATCATATTTACCTTGTTCATATAAATAATTTAATACCGGCGTCATATCGCCTGGAGCCATATCACAATCCATGTTAATTCAATCACTAAGTGATTATAATTATTACCAGTTTATGCCAATATGTCGTATAAACCTTTGAATCAAGATTAGGTAAGTAATGATAAAGTAAGTATTATGTCACATGAGCAACAATTGATTATGCATTAAATCTCATAACAATATGCCATCAACATGAAATATTGAACAGCATAAATAATAATACTGGAAGGCTTGATAACATCATACAGAGACACAGTTTTCACACAAAAAAATCACTTATCTCGTAAGTAGAAAACCGTTCCGTTCTTTCTCTGTTACCACTCTGTTACCTTGTGGAAAGTTACAGGAAATTGACTCGTCAACAACTGTCACCTCTGGTACTTGATAAAGAAGGAAATAGGAAACTTGACTGCTGCAAATATGTCACCAAAAAGCATGTATTTTTAGACACTTCACCGTGTTACCGATCAAAGGTTACCAGCGACACCAAACTGTCTGTACGCAATGCAGGTGTCAATAAGGCTTGAAATGTTTTACTGCCGACTCATTTAGGCTGGAATAATGTGTCATAATCATCTGTTCCCAACATGACACTAGTCTACTCTTTCCTATTGTCATATGAATACTAGTCCGTAGGCATAGAAGACGAAACAACACAGGTAAAGCTGACCTGGACTCTAAATCGAAGCTCCGCCCACACAGGGCTAACTACTGTTACAGATGAGACACTCCTTAGTGCATACGCCACACACAAGGCACACTAAATACAGGTCAAGGTCTGGTAGAAACAATCTTACCACGTGAAATCATGAGCCTTACGTCCGAAAAGTTGGCCCACTACTGATAATGCTGTTCATCAACAAATGCTAGCTGACATTCCTAAGTCTATTTTATATGTATGTATACGCCCACACAGAGCCATAATAAATGAATAGGTGAACGTTACGTTCTGAATATTATGCCTGAACACAGCCTCCTTGTAATCTTATCCTTTCAACGCGAATTTTGCGGGTTTTAAATTCCAACTTTACTGAAAACCACCACTGATACATCTAAGGTTGTTGATCCACTAGAATGTTAGGCCACCACTGATAATTCTATATAACTGAAACCAGTGGTAGATAAGTGATGAAGGCGTAAATGTGTTCTCCTTATCTAGGCCACGCCCCCTCAGGGCTATTTGTAAATATGTCCCTATTGTCACTGTGCCTGGCATGTTCAAAGTGGGTGTGTATTGGTGCATTCTTTCGTCACAGCACAGTAACACACATAGAAGCCATGTAGCGTAGAACGACTGGTGATGGTTAATGAACAGTTTTATTAACGCTACACACACAGTCACGATAACACAGACGGAAATTACGCATACAGTACAAATCATAGGTAAGTCAAATCATAAGCTCAAAACACCCCACAGAGCTCCATTATAAATCGTGGTGCACACCTCATATAAATGCACGTACAACACTCCTAAAGAACTGCGCTCACCGCAGTTATAAATATGGCCTCATAACTTATAGCATAATGATGCACTTCTCATTGAAGATGACCATCACGATTTTCCTCAAAGGACTCCGTCCTCCCCTTCTCCACCAAGGCTGCTCCCCGGCAGTTGAATAATCATCGTCAGCTATATATATTCAAGGCCTAATCATAAATAGTGGTGCACTTCCTCTAGAAGATGCACATCACCATATTCCTCAAAGGAAAGACTGCGCACACAGCAGTCTGCAGTAATATAACCTGCATAATATCTATATATGGCCTACCAAGTCATGTCTTCCTCTCAGACTCTATATATGGCCTAATCTCCTTTACAAAATTGTCTATGGTCTACAAAGTAATGTCTCTACATCTCGGACTCTTCATAGCGCCTAAATAGACTATACATATGGCCTACAAAAGTCATGTCTTCCTCTCAGACTCTATATATGGCCAAATCTCCTTCACAAAAATGTCTCATAAGCTGCATCCACTGCAGTCATAAATATTAATACATACCATCCTCCAATAATCTAACACATGGAAGAATACATATGCAGGAAGAATATTCAGCTACAGGCCTGTGCAAAAGTCTCCACCGAGACACACATTGAAAAAACACTATACCATTTTCACCGAACACTGGTCGGGAACACACACTTAGAAAAACACCTTCGTTGACTTCACTCTGTCAACGCCAGAACCCAACTGCAAGCGGTCACAAAAACTCCCGCCTAAACAGTCACGGGACTTCGCAGTTCACCACTGCTCAGTCCCTTCCACGGACTAGACGTGCGAACTATTTACAGTTCTAACAATACAGACCAGCGCTCAAGACGCTATCTGTACCCTATGACCTCTATCATATATGTGTTCACCCAATTTTACCGTTAATCTAGTCTACAAGCGATGCAACCCTTAATTTACTTTGTCCAACCCGTATACAAAAGTATCACCTCCCTTTTTGACCTTAACAGCCACGCTGAAACTAATACAATCTGTTAGATGGTCTCGATTATTTAATAATCTGAGGTGTTTCCTAAGCTGTCTGTCTTTTGTCACGCGTAGAGCTAGGAATCAAATACCCAGGGCCGGGTCTAGGAATTATTTCAAGGCTTGGGCGCTGTCTTGTAAACCTTCTCACCATGCAGTATTGTATGTAATCTTACGAGACCGAATATGGTGCTATTGAGTTGGATTACACTGTGATTTCCGCAGGCAATGATCACTTTAGCATTTTACTAAAAACTTTATTAATTTACATTTTTTAAGAATCATGAATTGTTGTAGGCAAATTTATTCCTTATTCGTACTGAATTACAGATGGGCCGCTGAATGCGCTTTTTTTTAAATAACAGGAATAATATATAAGAAAACCGATCAGTTTGATGTAAGCAAATAATTTTTTACTTTGAAATTTTCTGTTTCATTAGTCTTGTTCTGTTAAGACTTTACTGACTCTATTAAAAAATAAATTATGCACCTCCCAGCAAGTCGGTGCCCAAGATCTGACCTTTCTGACGCCCTTCACTTTCTCCTATTCAGTATGTGCAGACATCCATCACACCACTTGTTCTAGACCGGAGGTTCTCAGGCTAGTGTTGGCATACCACATGGGGGGAAGGGGGGAAGGGTACGAGAAGCGTATTAACGGAATGTGGCGAATATTTGGTAAATAAATGTGTTATTCGTCGATTGACAGAAGGGTTAGAGCGCTGGTCTCCCGCAGCTAAGGTCCCGGGTTCGATTCACGGTATCGACACACTCCAATCTACCCAGATGTAAATGGGTACCAGACTGCTCGTGAGTTAAGGAAGGAAAAAGAAGGGAACTGATCACCCCACCTCTCTATGCTGGACCTAGTAAAGTGAAGCCTCTAACACTTCACTCCCCTACGACAGTATCTACTATAGGATTAACTTGACCTTTCATTGAAATATTTCAAAAGTAGTTGTGTTAGTCTAAAAATAGTTATGGATTGGAGAAAGCTCGGCGAGTCTAGTTGCAGGGGGTACGGAAGGTTTACTAAAAGCCAAGGGGGCACAGCAACCGAAAACAGATTGGGGATCCCTGCTCAAGAATCTCAGCGAGATGCCACTCTTATATAAATCAATCGTTAAACAACATTTATCAACCAAACATGTTTATCATGCTTCCCATGGATTTCAATGCTAAAATTTAAGACATGTTTATCCAAGCTTCAAAAGCCTCAATTTCACCCCCACCACCCAAAATAAATCAAATCATATTCAAGACGTCTTCCCCGCCCCGTCCTTCCAAATAAAACTACACGCAGTTGATTTTAACATCTGATCCGTTCGTACCCTGCCGTCGGAAAGAAGAGGCGAACAGCGATCAATATGGATTATGATTTTGTCAGCTCTGATGATCAGTGATAGAGATATTAATTATGTATCATGCTGCAACAAGCTTAATGGTATTATTATCGATGAAAATAACTAGAATTAGTTTTTATTATATCCTGTATGAGCAAAGAAACTAACAAAGAGGGAAAGGCGAGGCCCGTAAGCAGTAAATAATAAACATAATGGGTGTGTTGAAAGCGCTCGTATAAAATACAGAAGTAGAAAAACTAGACAACGGAAAAGGACAGAAGTGATAGACTTACCGGGGAATCGAACCCACGACCATCCGAATGGCGCCATCGCCTCGCTACGGGAGTTATTCGGGACAAAACGCACTGCCAACTCAGTATCACAAAACAAAGTGGCCATCGTTATTTCTTCCAGCATACCTATTTATGTTTATGTTTATTATTATTCTTATTATGTCTTCACTGATCGTCATTGCCCGTGTAAGTGTGTCACGGAGGCTGCTACGACACACTAAGTGTTACAGAACTTGAGGCCCCGTGTAGTTACCAGGAGTCTCTGATGAGACATAGACAGAATAAAACTAGTGCTCCCTCAGGCATGTCGTACGACGCAACTAACAGGAGGTTGTGAATGAGGCTCGCCGCCTCATCGTGTAAATCAAATTGTTATACAATTGTGGGATTACAATTAAAGTAATACTCGACTCCCGAATGACGGCCTCAAAACTTGTGGCCCAATATTAAGTATGACCCTTTGATGCCATCGGAGTACATCTAAGTCTTCCTGGTATGGTTCTAGTCAAGTAGCTCATTATTTTGTTCTAGTCAAGTAACTCATTATTTTGTTCTAGTCGAGAAACTCATTATTTTGTTCTAGTCAAGTAACTCATTATTTTGCTGGGACCTGCTTGATCCCGAGTGATTTCTTAATTTACGAGTAAGTAACCCTGCTAAAATATGCTGGAAAATAACTTTGTTGTGCTCTTTTTGTTGTTTGCCCTGATGACGGAACTAATTTCCCAGGGATCATTTATCTGGATGCGTTAGTTATAAAGCTGTGTAGCAAGCAACACGTCAAAACATGGCATGTGGAGAAAAGGAAAAAAAGTTAATGGACTGACATTTGATTAATTAATGAATAGCTGTTTTATCACAACATGTTTTATAAACATACGGATATCTTTTAAAATCTTGCACTGGAATTTATTGAAAAAATAATAATAAAAATAAATGAATAAATAAATAAATACAAACTAAACCTTCTATTACTCCGGCTCCGAATCATTATCTAACGTGTCACGAAATGCCAGGCTCTTCATTTTGTCAGTGTTTTATTTGTCTCTATCATGTGCTGTTCCTTCATTTATTCTTTATACCCGTATTTTCTCTCACTATTTGAACGCATGACAGGTTTCATTTTGTTATTTTGCCTGATCAACCATGGGTAGAGATAACATAAACAACCCCAGCTGGGATTAGACAGATAACACAGCTTTACCTATGTTTAAACAAACACAGGCGCGGATCTCTCTCACGTACCAAGCTGGGCGCCTATACTTATCGCATTGACAATCCGGAGATAAACTGAAAAATCATCTTAAGGTGAGGCACGAATATTATGTAACATACCAGGGATGGACACTCGTGGTTATCAACATTTGTGATAATCATTTAAACTAAGGTTATATCATAAGTTGTGTGATAGGGTGGGCGAGGGATGATGATGGTGGAGTCATATGTCCCCACCCCTAGCTACCCTACCCCAACTTACCCCACACCTACTCTCCATCCTATGTGATCGCTTTCTCGCTGCCAATTCACCCTCGCACCATACCCATACAACAATAAAACTCTGATCCAAAGGCAGGGGCTGTATTTATTATTACAATCCTCTCAGTGACACCAAGCAAATAAACGACATTAAACAAACACCAAACAAACACCCAATAAACACCCAGCCAGTGCTCCGCTGCTAATCTGAAACGCAAAACAATAATAGTTAAACAATGAGAAACACCATACTCTCACCTGGCAAACAGCTCGCTCTTCCACGCCACCCAAAACACTCAACTATCTCACACACACACACACACACTCGTACCTGTCGTCCAATGAGACTAGTGTGGTGTTGTGCATGAGACTAGCAATCTCACCATGTAACCCAACTTGCTACCAAAACCACTATTGCAAGAGCATATGAATGCTTTGTGTGGGCTTCATGCGGAGGCCAGCCACATTGGTGGCCCCGTGCTCCATAAGGAGCGGGAAGAGACATATTTTATCCACATATGAATTATTATATTAACCCAAAAGAAATGTCAATCGTTATTAAATAATTATCTAATTAACTCAAAGTCTGTCTTGACTAAATAATAATGTGTTGTGTAATGAAAATTATCCTAACTAATTAAAATAAACTAATTAATCATTGTATGTGCATAGGGTATCAATCTAATTAAATTTTAATTAACTAAACTAAATTATAGTGTTATAGTAAAAACAAATGAAAAGTAAAGACAAGTAAAGTAAAGAAAAGGATAAAGTAAATTTTAATTAGTGAGGTGTGACTAAAATTAAATATGTGTGTAGATTAACTACTAACTAATTAACTTAATTAACTAACAAAATAATAATAGTACATAATTTATTATGTAAACATATTTGCTAAATTTATATAACAGTTATCCCATTCATAAATACATCTAATTAGATTATTCAATTGTGTGAGATTATTTTGTTTTCATATTTTCTTTCTTTCATGTATTTCATCTCTTTTCTCACATTTTATCTTTATTTTCTTAATTAACTCAATAAATATGGAACTTAATAATGTTGAATATGAAGATCCAACCGTCGTTATGTCCCTATGTGAATTTACGATGATTTCCATTGGAGGAGAACGTTAATACTTTTCATCTGTGTTCCCTGTATGATCGAATTTAAACTTTTACAGCCTTGAATTAGTCATTTCGATTCCTGTTGCAAAACGATTTTGTCCAACATTGATTGAATTATTCTTCCCGTCTGTATTGTAACGAGGTGGAGGACGAATGGACACAAACCAAAGTCCAAACGTTGATAACGAAATCTCGAAATATGTCTCTCGGGCCATAGTCAATTTCGTTTGAAGAATGTATATAGAAGTTACTTTAATGCACGTTATTCAATGTGTCATTAGTATGCATGCAGTTCACCACACTTTCATCGTTGAAGTACGCAATCATTAGAAAAGTACGTATTGTTCAATATTCCTGCTTGAATTTGTGAACTATCATTACCCTTTAATTGATTCAGCAGGATGCCTGAAAAGTACATCAGCAATAACGTTTTCAGTTCCTGATATGGATTCAATGACGAAGTCGAAGGGCTGCAGTAGAATTGAAAATCTGGCAAGTTTGGGGCTTTTATGATTAGAGCGACGTAATGAAGCCACCGCCTTTTGATCTGTCTGGATCATAAAGGGTGCGCCCAACAAAAACTTTTCAAGTTTAGTGATTGCCCAAACCACAGCCAAAAGCTCCTTATCGACCGTCGAATATTTGGTTTCAGGAACCTTGAGTTTACCTGATATATAAAGGGTTGGGTGCAGTATTCCGTCATGACATTGAAGCAAACTCGCTCCGAGTCCGTAATTACTGGCATCTGTACGGAGTATAAACTTTTTAGAAGCATCTGGTAACCGTAAAATAGGTGGATTTGAATAAATTGTCAAGATACTGCGAAAAGTTTTGTCGCATTCGTCAGTCCATGTTACCTTCAACGGCATGTCTTTTTTTTAAGACAATAGACGATATACGAAACTTATGCTGCTTTGGCTGAGCATAGTTAGAATAATAAACCACGTTACTGTCTATTGTAGGCATGGTAAAATTACATAAAGACAGAAAACATGTGTACACCAAGAAAAACCACTAACCAATCTATATAGATGAGAATAGATGACTATGAGAGAAAATAACTGATGACTGCGTATGCTGAGTCATCAAAAAATGTGATAACTAATCTTAATACCTATAGGCTAATATCTGCGTGAAGCAGAATCAGGTACCAATTGTAACTTAAAAGAATGGTGATGAAAGTAAACACCATTGTCATGCTCTATAACCAAACGAGCGTCTCTGTTGTTACGGAAGGTAACCAACGCCTCCCTATTCTGACCATTGAATGATGGCAGAAGACGAACAAACTTAACATTTGCTGTATACTGAAAAAAATTGCCAAGTGCCTGCCAGGTAGTTTCCTATGGCAGATTTCGCACTAACAACGTGCGAGAATATGCACTTTTCCCAATATATGTAGTATCATTGTCACAAAATTGTGAACAATGACGACTACGAGTACTCCTTGCATTTGGCAAAAGGCAAACCTAAGCCGTCTACGGGGGGGGTGGGCGCCAATAAAAAATACTAATAGTCCTTTGATCAAGGGGACATTTGGCACTTTTTTAATATGACAAGGAGAGCACTCGTCATTGGCAATACCTTAGGGCGTATACTACATATATTGTCGCCCAACAGTGCATCTCTCTCGCCCACTCAACGAATTGTTAGTGCCCCCCTGCCCCTGGGAAGTCCACTAAACCTGGCAGGCACCAAGGCATATTTTTTTTTGCTGCAGCGGAGATCAAATGTTAAGTTTTTGTTTCGTCCTGCCACTACACCCAGCTGCAGAATAGGGATCGTTGGTTACCTTCCGTACACAGTACCGCACGCCCTCGTTTCCCTCTAGAGCAGACAATGGTGGTTAACTCATCATCATCGTCCTTTTTAAGTTACAATGTGGTACCTGGAGCTTCAGGGGAGATATTAGCCTATAGTGATTAAGATCGTAGTTATTCCCCATCTCGTCTCACAATACGCCAGTCGGTCAGCGAGGTAGGGTTCCAGTCACTATCTCAATCGCTTGGACGTGTAGTGGGAGAGTACACATGTTCTCCTTTTCGGGGAGATGTAATTGGTACGCATGCGGGTGGGGGGCTGGCGCAGGGTCGTGGTTTATGATTTTAAACTATGTCCAGGGCAGGTGGAAAGTTGAGGTGTAGGGGGACTATTGTGGTGAAACAAGACAATGGGATTGGGGGGAGTGTGGGTGGGTGGACTGGGGTATGGGACAAAACGGGGTTGGGGGGGGGTTGAATCTGTGACAATTTGGGGGGGTGGGGGGCACCGTGGAAAAGGGTAACGGTGCCAGCCCCGACAGTGGGGGCATTGGGGGGGGGGGGGGGGGGGCCTATTGGGGGGTTTATACTGGTAACAGGATGGGGGGGGTTGGGGGCTGGTGCGGTCTGGGAACTGGAGGGGTCCATGGGCTGAAAGGGGGCGGGGGGGGGGCTGGGGGGCCTATGGGGACACGGGGGAGGTAGCAACTGATAAACAAGGGGGGGGCCGGGGGGGGGGGGGGTGGGGGGAGCTGTGGGGGGGTGGGGGGGCACAGGGGGCTTGGGGTGGGGGGGGGGGTCGGGGGGGGGGTTTGGGGGGGTTGATGGGGGGGGGGGGGGGGACCGTTATTTATGCTCAAAAGGGGGGGGGGGGGGGGGGGTTATCGTCGGGGGGGGCTCCACCCGGCGGGGAGCCGGGGGGGAAGGGGGGGTGCCAGTGTTGGGGTCTACTTGCACCCTTCAGGACTCTCGTCGGAATCCAGGGCAGGGCTTTACAAGCGTGGGGGAGCAGGGTCAACGTGGGTCAGGCATGGGGGGGGGGGGGCGAGGAGGGCAATTTTGGGGTGGGGGGGATACCATGGGCAGCCTAGTGGGGGGGGCGAGGGGCCCACCCATACGTACTTGGGTCTAATGATCCTGGTACTTCGCAATACGATGGGGTGGGTGTACGTGGGGGGTTTGCATTTCGACTTGGGGGGTGAATTGCTTTCGGTGGGGGTTTTAGTACACAGGGTCAGGGGTAAGGTCGAAACATCGGGGGTGGGTAGGCCTCAGGGGGTTAAGACGGGGGGCGGGCCCCATTGGGGAACTACCTAGGATCGGGTGGACTTTGGGGGGGGTGGATGCGTCCGCCACTCGGTGGGAGGGGGCGGGAAGGGGGGGGGGAAGGTGATGGGGGGGGGGGGGGGGGGATGGGGGGTCCGGGGGTCGGGGTGCGGGCAGGGTGGGGCACCTCACTCGGAGGAGCGCGGATGTGGGTAAAAGGTGGGAGGCATCATACGGGGGTGTGGGGCTAGGGTGTGGAGGTACGGTGAAAGAGCGTGTCGGGAGTGGCGGATGGACACATTTTCTAGTGTGGTTCGGACATAGGGCCTTGGGCCTGAACCTAGGTTGGCGCGGTTGTAGGCGTTCGGGGGGGGGTTGAGGGGTTCCATATATCATTGAGCACAGGGTAGAGCGGCGATAGGGTGGGTGGGGGGGGTAGTCGGAACGAGATGCGGTGGGGGGACATGGGGCGAAAAAAACACATGACCACAGACCACACTGGCAGGCGATTGCGGGAGAGCATGGAAGCGGAGGGTTGATTATGGTTATGAATGGGGGCGGGGTTGTGGGTGGGGGGTTGGGAGGGGCAAATAGCGGGTAGCGGGTGGAGTGGACGTGGTTGTTGGGGACTAGATTAATAAATTTGGGGGGAGGTTAAGCCGGTGGGGTTAGTGGGTTTAATCAACAGGCATTGGTGGATGATGTTAGTCTGACTCACTAAGGGAAATATACTTGTCCTGTTCGGGGGTTTAGGGTTGTATACTCACGGGTTGTTGGGGGGAATTGGTTTGGGACTAGGTATGTGGTGGCTGTGGGGGGGGAGGGTTGGTGGATTAAAGGGATGGGCGGAGGATACGCCCGTGGGGCACTGGGGATGATGGCATTAGTTTGGTATAGACTCTAGTTGGGGGGGAATGTATTTTGGACAGTTCTGTGTGGGGGGGGTTGGGCTTCGGGGTTACCGTCAAGACTGGGGGAGTTGTGAGTTACGCGGGGGTGGTAGGAGTTCATTTAGATTGTAACATGGGGAGTTTCTTTTGGGGGGGTGTTGAGGGGGTTTGTGGCCTAAGGGTACTGGTCTCTATCCCTGGGTCCTGTGTGGAGCATCTGGGCCAGTCGGTTGTGGCTTTGCCTCCGGGCCCACACAAATGGGGGTGGGTTGGTGACTCTGCATAATATGTGGTGTTGTGGGCGTGGTTGGGTGGGGGGTCGTGGTGGATGGGGGCCCCCTGGTGGGGGGGTGGGTAGTGGTTGCACGGGGGGATGGGGGGGGTACCGAGTGTGGGGGTGGTGGTGTGGGTTGGTGGGGGGGGGGTTTTGTGGGGGGGGGGGGTGGGGGGAGGGGGGGGGGTTTGCCAGGTGGAGAGTATGGTGTTTCTCATGGGGGTAACTATATTTGGAGGGGGGGGGGGGGGGGGTGGGGGGGGGGGGGGGGGGTGGGGGGGGGGGGGGGGCGTGGGGGGGGTTTTTTGTGTTTGTTTAATGGGGTAATTTGCTTGGTGTCACGGAGAGGAATTGGTTGTGGGGGGTTTCAGCTTTCTTGCCTTTGGATCAAGTTTTAATTGGGGGGGGGGGAGGGGGGGGCTTGAGGGTGGGGGGGGGGGGGGGGGGGGTCACATATGGGGGCGTGGGGGGCCACTGGGGGGGGGGGGGTGGTGGGTCGCCACCCTGGTTTTTTTTTTTGGGTTTTGTTTTTTTTTTTTTTTTTTTTTTTGTTTTTTTTTTTTTCTTTTTTTTTTTTTTTTTATTTTTTTTTTCTTTTTTTTTTTTTTTTTTTTTTTTTTTTTTTTCTTTTCTGTTTTTTTTTTTACTTTTTTTATTTTTTTTTTTTTTTTCTTTATTTTCATTTTTTTTTTTTTTTTTTTTTTTTTTTTTTTTCTCATGTGTTTTTTTTTTTTTTAAGTTTTTTTCTGTGTTATCTTTTTTTTTTTTCTGGGGTTTTTTTTAACTTTTTTTTTTTAAAACATGGTTTTTCTCATTTTTTTTTTACAAAATTTTTCTTTTTTTTTTTTTTTTTCCACCATTTTTTTTTTTTTTTTAGTGAGAGAAAATACGTTTTTTATAAAGTAATAAATTGAATGCGAACGCGTAGGACACATGAATAGAGAACAAATTAAAACACTGACCATTTTTTTGATGAGAAGAGTTTCCTGGCATTTCGTGACACGTAGCGGATAATGATTTCGGAGCCCGGAGAATTAGACTAGCAGATTTTATAGTTTGTCATTTTTATTTATTTATCATTTTATTTATTATTCATTTTTTTATAAATTCCAGTGCAAGAATTTTAAAGATATCCGTATGTTTATCAAAAACATGTTGGTGAAAAAACAGCCTATTCATTAATTAATCAAATGACAGTCCATTATCCTTTTTTTTTCCTTTTCCTCCACATGCCATGTTTTTGACGTGTTGCTTGCTAAACACAGCATTATAACTAACGCATTCCAGATAAATGGATCCTGGGAAATTAAGTGGCCAGTCATCAGGGCAAACAACAAAAATAGCACAACAAAAGTTAATTTCCAGAATATTTTAGCAGGTTTACTTGTACTCGTAATTAAGAAATCACTCGGGATCAAGCATGGTCCCAGAAATAATGAAGTTACTTTGACAAGAACAAAATAATGAGTTTCTCGACTAGAACAAAATACATGAGCTTTACTATGACTATAACAAAATAAGAGCTTTGTTTTTTTTTTTTTTTTCTTGACTAGAAACCCATACAAGGTAAGACTTAGACTTCCGTAACTCCGATGGCGTCAAAGGTTCCATACTCAAAACATGTCTTATATCTGTCATTATTTTCTTTTTCCTCAGCATATTGGAGCATGCAGTTCACCACTGTAGCGCTCGCCTAAATTAAGAAACCGCAGTCAGTCGGGTTTATACAGTTTCAAACTTCTCTCAAGCAAGAATAATTACCTTGGTTTTGGTATTGTATCGTATCAGAACAATGAGTATCTCACAACTAGATACCACAAATACATGTACCGTATATCGGCTTAATTTACAGACATCAGGAACAGGAAAACTTTCGAATAATATTGGCCACAAGTTTTGAGGCCGTCCATTCCCGGTAGTCGAGTATTACTTTAATGTAATCCCCCACAATTTGTACTAGACAATTTGAATTACACACGAAGAGGCTGCGAGCTTAGTATGTCACAACGCTCCTATAGTAGCTCGTACGACATGCCTGAGGGAGCACTAGTTTTATTCTGTCTATGTCTCATCAGAGACTCCTGGTAACTACACGGGCCTCAAGTTCTGTAACACTTAGTGTGTCGTAGCAGCCTCCGTGACACACTTACACGGGCAATGACGATCAGTGAAGACATAATAAGAATAATAATAAACATAAACATAAATAGGTATGCTGGAAGAAATAACGATGGCCACTTTGTTTTGTGATACTGAGTTGGCAGTGCGTTTTGTCCCGAATAACTCCCGTAGCGAGGCGATGGCGCCATTCGGATGGTCGTGGGTTCGATTCCCCGGTAAGTCTATCACTTCTGTCCTTTTCCGTTGTCTAGTTTTTCTACTTCTGTATTTTATACGAGCGCTTTCAACACACCCATTATGTTTATTATTTACTGCTTACGGGCCTCGCCTTTCCCTCTTTGTTAGTTTCTTTGCTCATACAGGATATAATAAAAACTAATTCTAGTTTATATTTTCATCGATAATAATACCATTAAGCTTGTTGCAGCATGATACATAATTAATATCTCTATCACTGATCATCAGAGCTGACAAAATCATAATCCTTGTTTAACGATTGATTTATATAAGAGTGGCATCTCGCTGAGATTCTTGAGCAGGGATCCCCAATCTGTTTTCGGTTGCTGTGCCCCCTTGGCTTTTAGTAAACCTTCCGTACCCCCTGCAACTAGACTCGCCGAGCTTTCTCCAATCCATAACTATTTTTAGACTAACACAACTACTTTTGAAATATTTCAATGAAAGGTCAAGTTAATCCTATAGTAGATACTGTCGTAGGGGAGTGAAGTGTTAGAGGCTTCACTTTACTAGGTCCAGCATAGAGAGGTGGGGTGATCAGTTCCCTTCTTTTTCCTTCCTTAACTCACGAGCAGTCTGGTACCCATTTACATCTGGGTAGATTGGAGTGTGTCGATACCGTGAATCGAACCCGGGACCTTAGCTGCGGGAGACCAGCGCTCTAACCCTTCTGTCAATCGACGAATAACACATTTATTTACCAAATATTCGCCACATTCCGTTAATACGCTTCTCGTACCCTTCCCCCCTTCCCCCCATGTGGTATGCCAACACTAGCCTGAGAACCTCCGGTCTAGAACAAGTGGTGTGATGGATGTCTGCACATACTGAATAGGAGAAAGTGAAGGGCGTCAGAAAGGTCAGATCTTGGGCACCGACTTGCTGGGAGGTGCATAATTTATTTTTTAATAGAGTCAGTAAAGTCTTAACAGAACAAGACTAATGAAACAGAAAATTTCAAAGTAAAAAATTATTTGCTTACATCAAACTGATCGGTTTTCTTATATATTATTCCTGTTATTTAAAAAAAAGCGCATTCAGCGGCCCATCTGTAATTCAGTACGAATAAGGAATAAATTTGCCTACAACAATTCATGATTCTTAAAAAATGTAAATTAATAAAGTTTTTAGTAAAATGCTAAAGTGATCATTGCCTGCGGAAATCACAGTGTAATCCAACTCAATAGCACCATATTCGGTCTCGTAAGATTACATACAATACTGCATGGTGAGAAGGTTTACAAGACAGCGCCCAAGCCTTGAAATAATTCCTAGACCCGGCCCTGGGTATTTGATTCCTAGCTCTACGCGTGACAAAAGACAGACAGCTTAGGAAACACCTCAGATTATTAAATAATCGAGACCATCTAACAGATTGTATTAGTTTCAGCGTGGCTGTTAAGGTCAAATATATGATAGAGGTCATAGGGTACAGATAGCGTCTTGAGCGCTGGTCAGTATTGTTAGAACTGTAAATAGTTCGCACGGCTAGTCCGTGGAATTGACTGAGCAGTGGTGAACTGCGAAGTCCCGTGACTGTTTAGGTGGGAGTTTTTGTGACCGCTTGCAGTTGGGTTCTGGCGTTGACAGAGTGAAGTCAACGAAGGTGTTTTTCTAAGTGTGTGTTCCCGACCAGTGTTCGGTGAAAATGGTATAGTGTTTTTTCAATGTGTGTCTCGGTGGAGACTTTTGCACAGGCTTGTAGCTGAATATTCTTCCTGCATATGTATTCTTCCATGTGTTAGATTATTGGAGGATGGTATGTATTAATATTTATGACTGCAGTGGATGCAGCTTATGAGACATTTTTGTGAAGGAGATTTGGCCATATAGAGTCTGAGAGGAAGACATGACTTTTGTAGGCCATATGTATAGTCTATTTAGGCGCTATGAAGAGTCCGAGATGTAGAGACATTACTTTGTAGGCCATAGACATTTTTGTGAAGGAGATTAGGCCATATATAGAGTCTGAGAGGAAGACATGACTTGGTAGGCCATATATAGATATTATGCAGGTTATATTACTGCAGACTGCTGTGTGCGCAGTCTTTCCATTTAATTGAGGAATCAGTGGGTTTTCAGTAAAGTTGGAATTTAAAACCCGCAAAATTCGCGTTGAAAGGATAAGATTACAAGGAGGCTGTGTTCAGGCAT